>QANX01005457.1:0-89029 GCA_003254975.1 Ochetophila trinervis
AATCTTACTATCTCTAGCTGCTCACTTTGATTGGCAGCTCCAATAGTATGATGTAAAAAATGCCTTCCTACATGGGGAACTAGACGAAGAAATCTACATGAGTATTCCACCGGGTTTTGAAGGGAAAGAAGCAGGAACTAAAGTATGTAAGCTGAGGAAAGCATTGTATGGCCTAAAACAGTCACCGAGAGCCTGGTTCGGGAGATTTTCTAAAGTTATGAGAACTTCAGGATACAAGCAAAGCCAAGGAGATCATACACTATTTATCAAGCACACTGATTCAGGGGGAGTTACAGCACTTTTAGTGTATGTGGATGACATAATAGTCACGGGTAATGATGAAAAGGAGAAGCTGAAACTGAAACATTGTTTGGCGAAAGAATTTGAGATAAAAGAATTGGGAAGACTGAAGTATTTTCTTGGAATTGAGGTCTCATACTCCAAGCAAGGGATTTTTATCTCACAGAGAAAATATGTCCTAGATCTTCTAAAGGAAGCTGGGAAGCTTGGCTGCAAACCAGTGGCTACTCCAATTGAAACAAACCAGAAACTAGGAGCAACAAGTGAGGAACCAGCTACTAATCGGGAGATGTATCAGAGACTAGTAGGAAGACTTATCTACCTTGCCCATACCCGACCAGACATTGCTTATGCAGTGAGTCTAATTAGCCAATTCATGCATGATCCAAAGGAGTCACACATGCAAGCTGCTCACCGAATACTACACTACTTGAAAGGGAGTGATGCGATGCAATTTATATATATTTTATATACCTTAATACTTGATTTGAGCATGTTTTATTCACTTAAATTAGATTAATTTATATTTTTCTATGTTTTAGGTGGATTTGAGCTTAAAGGGATGAAAAATGAAGAAACAGTGGCAAAATCGTAATTAAACAGAAAAACTGATGAAGCAGTGGCAAAACCGTAATTAACTGGACGTTGGCAGCAAGGCAGTGCAACCCAGGTGCATGCCCAGGCGCCTGGATGGGCGCAAATCTCAGCGTTTTGTGCGCGTTTTTGTGATTTTTAGCCCTAGGTTTTAGTATAAATATGTTTTATCATTATTGTAAAGAGGGTAGCCGTTTTTAGAGGAAAAACAACAAAAAGAGAGAGTTTTCTAACAATTATGAGTAGCTAAATCTCTCTCTTGGGAAAGAGTATTGTTCATTGCTAAAGTATAAGGTGTGAGACATTGTTTATAAGTTTTAATTCAATTATAATTATTCAATTTGTGTTCTTCCAATTTATTTGTTTATTNTGATTAGGATAATAATCCAAATCAAATCTAATCTTTCCAGCTGTAATTTATGTTGATTGGTTGTCAGATTTGTTAGCTGTTTTGTATAGTATTAGGAAAGTTTTTAGGTCCTATTTTAATCCCTAAAATTGTGGGATTACAACTTTAATACCTTTATTTCTTTCTGATTTAGTTTCCTAGTTTATCTCCTAGAATTTCTTCCTAGTTTTTTCCTATAAATGTAATAGTGTACATTCACAATAGATAATGAAAAATATTCATTCTCATCTCTAAATTTCACAATGCCAAATCAGGTACATACATAGACACACATAGCACACCCTTATTTATATATTTCAAGAAAGAAAAGAAGAGACCAAATGCACACCCTTTTAGATTCACACAATTGAACTATTCCATAGTCCCTAACTATATAACAAAATAGCAGGAATATTCCATAAACCTAGTGGATTCGATAAACTTGGTGGATTCTATAAACTTGGTGGATTTCTAATTTGAAATTAACAAAAGCAAAAGTATATATAAAATCGAAGAAGAAGAAGAAGAATCAAATACTATAGTTTCTTTCCTTTTTTTGTTGAACTAATAGAATCGTTAATATCCATATTAATTGTTAATACTAAATTAAAAGAAAAACTTTCGTTCAAACTTCAAACCATTTATTGAAAGTAAAAGAAGTTGAAATTGAAAGTTATTTTTTTTTCTAAGAAAATCAAGCAACCAAAAAAACAAAACAATAAATAAGTGAATCAGAAAAAAGCTGACTTGAATATAAGCCCCAAAGCTGAAAATCCAACAGCTCTCAGGTTTGAAGGGGGGAAAATGAAAAAAAAAAAAAAAATCCTCAAAGTGGCAGCAAAAGAGCATCTGGACTGGACAGAGAAAAAACTTCTGGGAATCGGAATAACGACAAAGCCGTAAACAGAGAAAAAAACTGTTCCACTTTCTGTCTGAAACCAAAAGGAGTAGAAGATTTGTCTGAAGGCGAGGGAGAGAAAATATTCTAGAGAACGAGGAAAGTAAAAATAAACCAATTTTGTTTATGTAGTAGTATTTAAGATGATAAGATTATTATTAAGAAAATGTGACACAGGTTCCAGATGATATTGACAAAATTGCCAAAAATGTAATCAGAAACACCAAAGTAATCTTCTCCATCAGTCATTATGCGTTGCAAATCCTTAACTCCTTATAAATAAAATGGAAAGTGTAACTTCTGCAACATTTGTATAAACGTTTTGTAATCCTACATTACTAACTAGAAGTGGAGACACAGGTAATTAAACAAAGAATGTCCCAAAAGTTTTTTGAGATGGCACCTATCTCCAAAACCTCCAAATTTTCCCTCAAGTTATCTGAAATCCCCAATCCAAAATCTTAGACAAACAATATTCAATCCTGTTGGTGTAAAACCCAACAATTGGTCGTCTCCTAGGTGTGCGGGCGTGCCACTTCGAATCTAAAACAATCCAAAAAAAATAAAATGTGCGCCAGTTAAATCAAACTACTCAAACAATTTTATTAATTATTGAGAACAAAATAATTAAAAGGTTACAAATGCCTTTCAGATTAAAGGACTTTTAAATAAATTTTTTTAACTAAAAACAACTAAGAACACTTGACTACTCGAAGTAAATTCTAAAGAGAATAAACTAAGTTGTCTATGTTGTAGTTGTGTTGATGCATGCCCCCTTCAACTATTGGTGAAACTTCTATTTATAAAGATGAAACTTTCAAAGATGTTTGTCTCCTTTCCGATGTGGGACTAGAGCCACAATTTATACTTAGTACAAATCCAAAGCATTTTCATCTCCAAACAATGTGGGACAAAACTATACCAAAATTAATCTTAAATAAATATTAATTTTCTTGAAAAATTAATATATGGTCCAAACATTGCCCCCCTTGCTTTGTAATTTTGTTGAAGCAAATAAAATTGCAAAGCAAAATTGATTTTTTTTCTTCTTAAATTACATATATTCAGATATTTCCAAATTCTTTGCCCCAATCACTTAATTAATTCCAATTAGCCAAAGATTTAGTTTCCATAAATACTAGGCAAATTTCAACCTTCCATGCTTGACCGGGCTTTCTTTCCAAATCGCACAATTTAAGTTTATACCATAAATATATACATATATAACATATAGGTATAATCCCTCAACCTAGCCGGCAACTCCATCTTTTGTTTCTCAAATAATTATGCCATAACTTTTATCTCTAAAATCTTTGACTGTTTTCTTTTATTTCAATGCTCTCCACGCCGCCAAGCCAGATTCCAAACTTGCTCCCAACGTGCTGCTCAATTCCTTGCAGTGCCACTATCAGGTAAACAGGTTCCTTCTCTCTTTTTTCATTTATTTATTTTTTCTCTGCCGGTCAAGCATTAGCCCGTTTGTGTTCTTTCTTTATTTATATATGTATGTATATATAAATATATGCCAGAAACTTATCCCGGCTTCAATGGCGGCGTGGAAGTTTACTGCCCACGGCCTGACCGGTTTCGCTCACGGTGAATACTGTTTTGCACGCGGCGGAACAGAACTGAGCATGCAGCGGGTGTCGTGGATTTCTTCCCAGCGGCGGAACGGACTTCGCTTGCACGCGGTGAGACGGACTTCGCACACGGCGGAACAGACTGGCTTCGCAGGCTTCGCAACGGCTGGAATGGGCTTCGTTTGGCCTTGCAGCGGCGGCGTTTGGTTTCGCAGTGGTGCGGTTGAGTTCGCAGTAGCGGCACCGGTTGAATTCGCAGTGGCTGGCGTGGAATGACTTTGCAGCGGGTGGGGGGATTGGCACATGCAGCGGCGGCATTTGGAGAAGACGACCTACTGTTCACACGGGCGTGGATCTGGTGGAACTCGGGTGGGCTTCTGGAGGATGTTTGATGGAGTCGGGCCAGACTCGCGGAAGGGCTGCTGGGCGTGCTGGGCTGGATCACTGGGCTGGAGCTGGGCGCAGACCGGAGTGCGAGTTGGGCTGGACAGCAGATGGGCTGAATTCGCAGCTGGGCTCGGTGGACTGGATGCGGACACGCTGGTTGGGCGTGAATTGTGGACGCGGGCCGAATGCAGGTTGACGCGTGGGCTTGACTTGGGCTAGAGCGCAGACGGGCTGGCGCTGGCTTGCTGGACCGTTGGCTGCTGGGCTGAGGCAAATTTGGACTGCAGCAGCTGAACTCACACGGGCTTGCTGTTTGGAGCAGACGCAGGCGCCACGCTGGACTGATACGGAGCTGGCACGCTGGCTGAATTCGGGCGCACAGAACTCAGGCTTGAACTGACGGGATGGAGTGGGCTTGCTGGACCGTGGGCTTAGATGAAACGTGGACCGAAAGCTGCTGGACGCGAAGGGCGAGCTGGGCTTGACATCCTGGGCTCGCGTGGGTCAGACGCGTACGGGTTGGAGGTGCCTGCCAAATTTTTTTATTTTTTTTTATTTTTTTTTGAGTTGTAAGAATACCAAGAGTCACGGACTTATCAGTGTTTGGACGTGCAACTGGAGATGCGCAGCTAGGCTTGGATGCGGGCTTGACCCAGACGCACGAATTGGATTTGGCTGGACTTGGACTAGACTCGGACGCAGACAGACATGCAGCTGGACTCGATTTGATGCGTACGGGACTAACTCAGACGAACGCAGACATACATGCAGCTAGGCTTAGACCGACACGGACGGACACAGACAGGCATGCATTGGACTCGGCTCGATGCTTACGGGCCTCACTCAGATGGATGAAAACATACATGCAGCTGGATTCAGACCGACACGGACAGACGCAGACAGAAATGAAGTTGGATTCGGCAGTTATGGACAAGCAGTCTTTTGTCCTACTTATTTTTTATATTCACATATTACATCGGATTGAACATAATGGTCATGGACTTTGGCGTTTAGCCCAGTTCTTTTGACATGGCCTTGAAAGCGGCCTGACATGGCCGGCTAAAATTGCATCAAATGGCCGTGTAGTTTTTTGGCCTAATCTTTTTTGACTTGCTGATGTTACTTTTGCAGGCATTGCCCCCTAGTATCATATCCTCCAGCGTTTGACCTGACATCCGATTTGCATTCGTTGGACGACGTTATGATTCTATCATGCCAGCTGAAACTAGGATCCAAATGACAAAGGCAAGGCGATGACTGCGTTGACCATCACTTCATCCATGGTTCCAAACTTGATAGTTGATGACTGGATGGCTGAAGAAGCAACCATGTCTTTTTTCATCGAATTATTGTCCATGTTCTTTAAGCATGATTGGAGTTCTGCACTTTGCTTTCTGATCCATCTCTTTGCGGGTTTCTTCTCTCCTGAAGCTCCAGATAAAATGCCAACTTTCTTAGATAAAGTTGCAATCTCGAGTCTTCTATCCAGGTCGTCGATATATGACCCCAACTCTTTTTGCAATGTACCATCCTTTTGCTTATCCGGTCGACATGCTGTCCGACTTTCAGCATACTGGCTCTGCATCCACCTTTTCTGGATTTTGTTAAGCAGATGATAGGGCTTATATCCTACACAATACCAACGATCTACCTCCATAGCATATGGCTTAAAAGTCCTTGGCTCCTCGATCTTCTGAGAAACCAATCTTGTCGGATGGTTTTTGGAAAAGGTGACTTGTAAATTGGGCTCAACTTGCCCCCCTCGGTGTCGATCAAGCTTCACCGGTCCGTTCCGCAACTTTGGTCCAAGACGTCAGAAAACAGAATTCTGGTTGTGGTTCTCCAGTGTTGGCTTTGTCATGTCACGGCTTTGATTCCTAGCCGGACGCTTTATTTTCCTATCTTCAACCATGTGCTTACACCGTGTACAAAGCACCTTAGAAGAAGATTCGGCCTTTTCGGCCGAATACTCCCTTCTAAACTTGACGTTTCTCTTCCAAATTCCTCCTGATGACGTTTGTCGTAGATCAATCCGAACTCTGGGTTTTGTCAAGTCTGAAATATTGGCCGAAACCATGTTTGCTTAGGCCGACGGGAAAGGATTGCTGTCCACCTCCATTATCTCTTTTCCTTTCTCTGGGAACTTTAGTGTCCCCTTCTCAATCAAGGTTTGGATAGTATTCCGGAAGACTACGCAATTAATAGTCTGGTGTGACCACATGCCATGCCATTTGCAGTATGACTTCTTATTCATCTCTTCCGCTGAAGGCAAAATATGGCCATCAGATAATTTGATTACCTTGTCGGCCAACAAATGGTCAAAGATCTGGTCAGCTTTGGAGATGTCAAAACTGTAAACCTTCTCTGGTTCAGCATGATTCTTTCTTGCGTTCATTACCAGCTGTGGAACTTTCTGGCTCCTCACTGGTCTGGCAAGAGCTTTGCAGACATATGGATGTGTAGCTACTACCTCTGCCGCATCCACCTCAATTGTTCCATCCTCATTTTCTTGGTCCTCAGCTTCGACCAAGTGAATTTCAGTATTCGGGTCCTTGTAGTATGACCCTCTGGATGAGTTTTTCCTTTGGTACTCTTCCTTCAGAATACCTTCATAACGAGTGGCTCGAGACACCAACTCGAACAGGTCATGGAATTCTGTCCCCTCAAACTTCTTCCGAAGCTTGTAGCTCAATCCGCCTTGTGCTAACTTGACGAACTCCCTTTCCGGTATGTCCAGATGACATCTAATCCTTGCCTTTTTGAATCGGGTTATGAATAACTGCACCGACTCTCCATCCATCTGACGCAGACGCGATAAGTCCGCCATGGAAATCTCTGGCTCAATCCTGTAGAATTGTTCATGGAACTTCTGCTCCAATTCTTGCCAGCTATGGATCGAGTTTGGCTGCAAGTTGATGTACCACGTGAAAGCTGGACCTGTCAAAGAATTAGCAAACAAACGCAGCTTTAGGAAGTCATTGGCCGCTGCTTCTCCGCACTAGATAGTGAAGCGGCCTATATGCTCCACGGTGGATTGTCTTTCCTCGCCAGAAAAAAGGGTGAAATCAGGAAACCTGAATCCCCTGGGAAATTTAATCCGGTCGAAAGCGTCTGGGTACGGCCTCCTATAAGACGGTCGTCCAGTTCTTCTGAATGCAGGACCCATCATCTCTTGGATGATGGTTTCGACGGCCTCCCGATCCATGCCTTGGCCATGGTTCATCCAGTTCGGTCCGTTCCTCCTTGTCGGGGCGTGGAAGTCCGCTTGGTAGGCATGAGCATCATAGTGTCCAATCCTGAAGTTCTGTCCGAAATGCTCTGCATGCCCCCCGCCATGAATCTGATTCCGCGCTGGAAGGTTCTGGTGTGGCTGGACATCTGCTTTTCCTCCATGTATGTTGGGTACAGCCTGGAAAGCTTGTGTCACTTGTTCTTCTCGACCATCCCTCACGGTCTGGCCTTGGTTATCAGCTTGCCCCCCGGCTTGAACATTGTTCCGAACCGGTGAGGGGATGTAAGACTGAACTTGTCGTTCCAGCATAACTCTTACATCGTGTCCACTGGACCCAGCCTAAAAGGCCGGTGCCTCAGTTCTTGGCGAGTTGCCAGTAGGTATGGCCTGAAAGGCCTGCACCTGTTGTTCCTCCTGGCCGTTAGTCGGCCTTGCATCATTCGACGCAATTTGAGTCGTCTGCACCTGTTGGTGCAGCAAGTCCATGATTCCCTGCAACATCTGCTGCTGGGTCTCCTGGTATGTCTCCAACTTCTGGGAAAGCTCCCGGATCAAATCCTGGGTAGACGTTTCTGTCGTGTCCGGAATCCTTCCAGCTCCCCTTTCCGTTCCAACTTCCTCCGACACGTTTCGGCTGCTAATGCTGCCGTGGGTGTCGGATGCCTGATTCTTCGAGCGAGTCTGCACCAACTATTGGTGAAGCTTCTATTTATAAAGATGAAACTTTCAAACATGTTTGTCTCCTTTCCGATGTGGGACTAGAGCCACAATTTATACTTAGTACAAATCCAAAGCATTTTCATCTCCAAACAATGTGGGACAAAACTATATCAAAATTAATTTTAAATAAATATTTTTAATATATGGTCCAAATAAATCCCAATTAACACAAGCACACTATTCTTAATTTATTTTAATCAAAATAAAGAATAAAACATAAAAATACACTACTCAGATTCTCAAGTCTGAATCACAGGAGAAATCCACCTAAAATCAAATGGGTTCGGTGACATCATTGGTCTGAACTCAAGTGCGTTGATCCTAGCTAGATCGCATAGAAAGAAGGTGTTAAAGTCTACATCTAAAATAAATAAAAACCACATTTTCAGGAATGAATCAACCGCATCATTGCCCGTCTGAAATCAAATAATGACTGACTTTATTTAATGCTCCCACCGTTGACTGAAAATAAAATAAATAAATAAATATTAAAAAAACTTATAATAACTTTTCAATTTTTTTGGTGTAGTTCTGCAATTCAATTTTCAATTTTTTTTTAATAATAATTTTTTTAATATTTTCTGTCAGGAACCAAAATACATTGTAATTTTGATTTTTTTTAATTAACATGTAAATATTAAAATACTATATTTTATTTTTTAATTCGATTCTGGGTATGTCTATTAAAAAGTAAAACTAATCTAACACAAATCTATTCTATCAACAAAATTCAAAATTAAAATTTTATTTAAAAAAAATGATGTCCAACCATGCATTCCAACTTGTATTTTTAGCTTTGTAGTGTACTAGCAAAATTTAAATGCAAATTTTCTTATGGGAAAAAATGGAGCAAACATAAAAACATATTGAATCTGAATCCACAACTTACAATATGAACTTAGACCAGGTATAGATTGCATCGGAAGTTGTTCATGAGCGAATCTTGTTCTGATCCTATATGTTGTTTTCTCTGACTGGAAAATTTTGTTAGATAGATAATTTGACAGATTGATCATTCATTGGAAATTTTTTATGCCAAAGTTAAGGAATGCATGTCTTTGTAAACTCACATTTTGTTAGTCAATCGTTTTTGTTGATATTCATTGAAAATCTATGAATATTAGTTCATACATGAACAGTTTGGTGACAAAACTGTTAATTTTTATTTTTAACAAAAGTTAACAGTGTGAGCTAAAAGAAAAAACTCATTCCATTAGGAATTTTATTTTGTTACAAATAATAATAATAATGTGAGGACATAAAGAGCAGAAAAAAAATAGAAGAAAGGGGTGGAAAAGGAGAAGAATAATTTGGGAAAGGCAACGAGAGTGTAAAAAGAAAGAAAATTACGTGTACTCGTTTAGGCATATGCACTTATTTCTATCTATTAATAAACAACATTCTGTTATTTGTTTTTATTCTTTATTTTTACAATCCTCTTTTGCATCCTTTCAAACAAAGAAAAAAATTACTTTTTTTTTGGTGTGGTATAGATATGATTCAAAAATTTATAAAAAAATGAGGAATAAAGCAATGTGTATTAACATGGTACAATTGTTAAAGAAGTTTTAGATTTATGATTAAACTTAGAGGAAATAAATAAGCAAAACATATATGAAAAATTGACACATATGCATTCCAAATTTTATCGGGACTACTAAAACTTTATCGGAACTAACTCATTCCATCTTAATTGTTTTTTAGGCACTTTGGACCTAAACGAAGAAAATCCTAACACCTTAAAGTTTTATTATTGAAAAAACTTATAGAGGTGCAAGATGCTAGACTCTTTGGAGTGTAAAGTGCAAGAAATATGATATAAGATGCAATGTATTAATTCTGATAAAATAAAAAGTGTATAAGTGTCAATTTTCTGAAATATATATAAGGGTTTTTTTTTTTTTTTTTTTTTTTTGTCCGTCGTTAAAGAGATGTAAAAATATTTGCCTTTCATTTTCAAAATTTTTTTTCTGTCCCTATTTACTGTGCATTTATCTGTTAATTACCAATGCCTTTTATTAAATTTTTATTTCATGTATTCAAAGAAAAATAGAAGGAATGCCATTTTTTTTTTGTTTCGTTCTCACTTCTCTCTCTGAAAGTTATTTCTATCTCTTTTTTTTTTTTCTTACTCAAACCTATTTTTTCTCATGGAATTCTTTTAAAAATAAATTTTTTTAAAAAATAAATTAATATTTACCTTTGAATGTTAATTAGAGAAATCTAGTTACATAATTTATTAAAATTTAACGAGCATTTATTGAAATGAATGAGTTTGGTGAAAAAAGAAAAAAGAAAAATGAACTTGCGAGAGAAAGTAAGAGAGAGAAAGAAAAGAGAAAGAAAAGAAAAAGCTTGTAGAGAAAAAAGAAAGAAAAAAAAAAAGTTACTGGGGGGACTTCAGGCTGGAGGGGTCGGGCCCAAACCTAGTCTTGTGCACCCACCAACCAACCCCCTCAAACCTAGCCCAATCCAGTTTTTTATTTTTTTTATTTTTATTTTTATTTTTTTTATCTATCTCTATATATATCTCGGTAAGNTTTATTTATTATTATTATTATCTATCTCTATATATATCTCGGTAAGCTCTCCCTTTTTTTTTTCCTTACCAAAAGTCATTAATCTTAATAAAATACTTTTTTTTTTGTTATCTAGTAATTATTTTCTGTTATTGTTGTAGTTTAATTTATCTTTTAAAAATTTGCATGTGTTGCCTTTTAAATATCTGAGTTAATACGATTTTAATTTTTCTTTAGCAAATTTCTTTCTTTCTTTCTTAATAATTTTGATAAAATGTAATTTAAAATATTGGAGTTACTTTAGTTTAATTGAAGACCACTAGAGAAAAGTGAATTTGGATTGAAAAAAAGAAAAGTTGAAGAAAGAAAGAAAGATAGAAATAAAAAAGAGAGAAATAGAAAAGAAAAGAAAATATTGGCAGTAAAAATACAATTGAAATTCAGCTATAAATACACAGTAAATTAAAATAGAAATACAAATTTTAAAAATGAATGCCAAATATTTTTACTCTCTGCAACTATTAAAAAAAAACCAATTAATACTTGAGGGAGCCTAACTGACGATGGGTTGTGGGAGCACTTGAAGGTGTAGCTCAGTGGTAGGAGCCAATCGAGTCTTCACACCTGTAAGTATGAAAATTGAGATTCGAGTTTTGGTAGTTCTATTTGAATTCAAGTGCTCTTCTCCGCTGCTAGTGCATGAGTAAGAGAGAATTTTCATTGACATAATCCTCAAATATGGACTCCTACTGAATTAAAAAAATGTCTAAATTTGACTCACTCACTGAATAACTTCTGAACCTACGATTCTATTATTGATAAGCAAAGAGGATGGGTTTTGGGAAGAAAAGTAATGGGCAAACGAGAAATAAGAAATGGGAGAGAAAGGACTATTTGGGCCTGGTACTGGAAAGAAGATAAACCCCAAAATAATGGGACCAAGCCCATATCCAAACCTATTAGCTAGGTTTCTTATTGACTTAGAGAGTATATATTGCCTTATAAACTTCACAGAGCCTCTTTCAGGGAACGCAGCGACAGAGTGCAGGGAGTCTCGGCTGCTAGACCTGTAGATATCCTTGGGAGCGCACAAACCGTAAAATGGTTAGTATGTTTTCATTTCTTGCCGTTTGTTTGAGTTTTTTGTAGGCTCGGTGAGAACTATACATTTAGATATGGATTTTCCAAGGGTTCTCTTCCTCGGGAATTACCATCAACATGTGGAACCTAGAATCCTCACTTTAGTCTCCCAACTTAGAAAAATATCACTGCTTTTCGTCAACATTACTACTACATTATTCATAAATGTAAACGTATATATATAATTTCCATCATTTTCTCTGTTTATTACCAGCCTTTGCAATTTTATTGCACAGCGCCACACTATGGTAATATTAAACCCTCTCGCCGGATCTGGACTACCGCTTCAATATTTAGGGGTTCCGCTATTTATATATAGCTTCTATATTATTAATATCAGAATGAAAATTTCATGGCGCATATATATATATATATATATATATATATGAATTTTCAATTTTGGACTATCAATTTTTTAGGTGAGCATGACTTAAAGGTGATGTCATAAAAATAATAAAGTGCTTTTCTCTTAAACTATTAAAATTTTGAAGTCTTCGTTGATAGTTCATGGGATGGTTTTTAAAGTGTTGGTTAAGTTTTACCAATTTTTTTTGTCTACTTCAATTAATAATTAAGGTGATTCAGAGATATACTCGGTGATAAAATGAAACAGAAGTTATCAAATAGTTTCTTACCATCATCTCCTCTCCTCCCTTTCCTTCTGTAGTCCTTGATTATAACTTATGAAGTATATTAACAAAAAAAATTTGTTACAAGATTTCAGCTTGCTAACTAAACACTTTGACAAGTTTACATGGGATGTTTCAAGGTATTAAAATATACTTATTTGCCTTTTTCTATGGCAGGCGCGAGGATTGAAGAAGCATCTTAAGAGGCTAAATGCCCCCAAGCATTGGATGCTGGACAAACTTGGTGGTGCATTTGTAAGTTTTTTCCACTACTTGGTTCCCTCTTTAAAAATAACGCTGTTCATTGTTTTTGTATCTCATACATATATTTTTGATGGCTTAATGCATTATCATCATTGTTATTTACCATTTCTAGTACAGATATTAATATATTATTTGCATAAAATTTCTTATTTAGGCTCCCAAACCTTCATCTGGACCTCACAAATCCAGGGAATGCCTGCCGTTGATCCTCATCTTGCGTAATCGACTGAAGTATGCTCTCACGTACCGTGAAGTGATTGCCATTTTGATGCAAAGGCATGTTTTGGTTGATGGCAAGGTTAGGACAGATAAGACATATCCTTCTGGTTTTATGGGTATGCTCATCATAATCCTTTTGCATTTATTAGTTCTTTCATTGTCTTTGATTTCTTTATGTGTTGTTTTTGGGAATTTGTTGAATTTGGCAATGATAAATTTTCATGTAGAATTGGGATTGGAGTAATTCCTACGTTGTCTATTCATGTAATTTATGTTCATGTCAATAATTAATGGATTATATGATGGAAAAATAATATAATTAAGTTAACCATCTGGAATGGAAAATAATATGTCCAATTATAAATGCTGGGTTTGATTAAAACATATAGAGCGTTACATTTACTTGGGATTCGCATTTAATTATGAATGCATTTTGATTCCTTCAATCTTCAATGATTTGAATTTTCCTGGAATAGTGTAATGTTTCTAAGAGAACTGGATTCTTCGTTTGGTTTTGTCAAGAATTTTTTGGCCCAGAAACTTTGAAATGGCGTCATGTATAAAGTTTTAGTGCTGTGTATTAAGTTTTCAAGGTCGTATCAAATGTGCTTTGTACTTTTGGACAAATTATTATTCATTTGATGCTTATTATTTCCTTAGTGGGCTGCGGGGACTGTTTGATTTTTGGAAATGCTAAATTGGTTATGTTCCTTGAAAATTTGCTGTTTCCCTAATTCATTGGTTTTATTTAGTCCTTTTTGGTCCAAAAGTTTTTATTCCTCTGTTATTTTTGGTTGAAATGTTAATGCTTACAATCTTCTTTGCACATTTCATTCGCAGATGTTGTTTCAATCCCTAAGACAAACGAGAACTTTCGTCTTCTTTATGATACCAAGGGACGGTTCCGTCTCCACTCAATCAGGGATGAAGAGGCTAAGGTAATTTTAGATCCTCTTTAATTCTTATATTGATAGAATTAATTATAATTTGGGTGAAAGTAGACTATTACTTTCTGAATGTCCAAGTTTAATTTCTTGGATTTAGAAGACATTATATGATTTCATATTGGAGCAATGGCAAATGTTCTATATGATGCATTGTGAAAACTGATTTATAAGTAAATATGAAGTGACACCATATGCATCACTTTGCAATTCTATGTAAAACAAATGTGCAGAGCCAATTAAGAATCTGCTTTGTCAAGTTCTGTTTTTTTACTTGTGCTTTGTCCTGTTTAATTTCTATGGACTTTTTAAGAGTCCTGACTAATGATGTCAGGAGTTGTAAATTATTTTGTTGAGGTAAATGTGTATGTTTTTGCAGTTCAAGCTCTGCAAAGTCCGTGCAGTGCAATTTGGCCAGAAAGGCATTCCGTATTTGAACACCTATGATGGGCGAACTATCCGCTATCCAGACCCTCTCATCAAGGCCAATGACACGATAAAGCTAGACTTAGAAACAAACAAGATAACTGACTTCATCAAGTTTGATGTTGGAAATGTGGTCATGGTGACTGGTGGAAGGAATAGGGGGCGTGTTGGAGTCATTAAGAACAGGGAGAAGCAAAAGGGTAGCTTTGAGACAATCCATGTCCAGGATGCCACTGGACATGAATTTGCAACGCGTCTTAGCAATGTTTTCACTATTGGCAAGGGAACCAAGCCATGGGTATCTCTTCCCAAGGGTAAGGGTATCAAGCTTTCTATCATTGAAGAAGCAAGGAAGAGGCTTTCAGCCCAAGCTGCATCGACAGCTTGAATGGTTATGGTATAAACAGTTTTTTAGCATTAATGGAATTTAGTCTTCTATTTTTGATGTATTAGCTTCTCAATTTCTGCTTCAAATTTTGACTCGGCTGCAAGCGCAATCTTTATCTGTGTTGTTTAAAAGTGGATTATTTCTTTTTTATGTGGTGTTTAAATGTGAATTATTTTTTTCTTTATTTGATTTCTATTTTGTTTTATTAGACCATGCCAATGTTGCAGAGATCTAACATTTTGTTGAATCTCACATCTTGGTCTCCTATCCCTGTTATTTTGGCTTTTGGATTTTTGTTCTACTTGAAATTGATCCTAAACCTACAAAGCAAAGCTTTTGCAGCCATACAACTGAAGCATAACTAATATTGAACACATGCTTATTCTGCTTTTTACACTGAATGAACATCAACATGTACGCTTCCCCATAAAATCATAGGAGTTGAAAATAAGGGAATTTGGCCTCTCCTCGGACGAAATTTATTATATAAATTGGTCACCAGTTTATGATAGCTTAAGAGAGAGATTATAAAGAAAAAATTATTTAAAAAATGAAAAGGGAAAAAAATATATTTTCCTTGTTTTTTGCATTTCGTTTTTGTGTTATTGAAATATTTATCAAATAATTCGAGTGAATTTTTAAATGGAAAAATAAATTAAAAGAATAAAGTAATTAAATATTATAATTTTTATTTATTTATTTTTTTAAGTTGCCACCGGTTATAGAACTGGCATGCCATCATTATATTTGCCCTTCCCTTCTATCTATTTTTCACCCCAGTGACCTTTTGCCATTTTTGTATGGAAAAAAAAATCAATTCTTTTTGTAAAATGGCAATGATTTTTGAACCCAGGCCCTCATTTTTTTTTGGTAATTAAGGCCCTCCTCAACTTTGAAATATAAAACACCCAAATTTCTCATGAATTTGTCCTTTATTTTTATGCTTCTATTTATCAATGTGCATATAGGAATCTGTAACATCATTATCCTGACATCCATACATGATGTTCTCTGATGTGTATATATAAATATATTATAATATATGATCCATCGGTGCCAGAATCCATCAAGGCCAACCGTCCTCTGGGTCATCCTTTAATATTTAAGATTATATTTGAATTTGATCAAAGATCATGTCTAGTAGTCTCCAACTTCGTTAGGGACCACGGTGGAATTTTATTTTTATTTTTTCCTGGTGAATTTTAGTTTTCTGCTATATAACCTGAAATAATTATGCGAAAATGGTGGTCTACATTGTGAGTGGCATAAAGCAAAAGAGGACGTTGAGTTGGGTTGGGTACAGAGGGCTTCAGAAAGCATTACACTTTTGGTGATGCATGCAAATGTCAATTGAAACCAACTTTAAAGGTTCCCCAAAGCCAATCCTCTGCCTAGATTCCCCTTCCAAGGCCACTTTGCATGGATTTGCAGCCATTTCGTACCATTCATCATCATCATCATCCCCACTTCTGCTATTTGCTTTACGTAAAGTTTTAGATCAATCAGAGAGAAACCAAGAATCTGGGAGCGAAGATGCCCAAAATTCATGTTTTCTGAGTTTATTGCATTTGTGTCTTTCTATCTGTTTTTAACTTTTAAGTGATAAGATTGCAGGAAAAACGAAATTTGTGAGGATTTTCTGTAATTTTCAAACACATTAAAGTATATTTGCAAAAGAGAAATAGAGTATTAGTGTAATTTTCTTAAATCCATATATATAGATATAATGAGCAAGTAAAGAACTTGTTACTCTGTTTTTCTAATAATACATAGAGAAGTTTATTCTGCAAGATAAACAAAAAAAAAAAAAGAAAAAAAAAGAAAAAATAAAACCCTCATACTTCACACTAATTCATATAGTACACTAACTTAGTACCCTCCACAAAGGTTAGAAATTAGAAACCAGGATCACTATGGTATTAAATACTGATGATTCTCAGCATTTGTTCTTGAGATTGGAGATGAAATGGGGAAAAGTGTGGAAAACTTGGCCTCCAAAAGGATGGAATTTTGGTTTTTCTTCTGAGCATAAAAGTCTTTATAATCTCTTGGAACCAGAAATTGACAGACAATAATTAATTGACTGAGGCCAGGCTTTGAAAAGAGAATATGAAGATGGTGGAAAACAATCTTCAAAGATAAAAAGGGAAGCAAATAATGCAGGGAGAGAGAGGATATGTGGAGGCCACAAGTAATGAAAGCCATTGGCTCCATACACATGCCATTGCCTACCCACTTCCCACATGCCCTCTGTCTCCCCTATTCTTCTCTCTTCCCCACAACTTCCTTTCTCAATACTTTGCTGATATACCCTCCAGCCAAAACGTTTTTTGCAATCCACAAACCAGATTACAGAACAAATTTTTTTTTTTTAGGGGGTCAGATAATAAAGCTTAGGTTATATATATATTTTATATTTTTTTGGGGTCAAATATACATATATATGCTTTGTGGACTGGTTTTGCTTGAGTTGATGATGAGAATCATAGAGCTGGGGCAGGCCCTTTAGAACCGTTTGATGGCAAGGCAACGCATTGTAGGTGACGAGGGCAGGTGATCAAGTGGTCATTAGTAAATCCAGCTGCTTGCATGAATGAGTAAATGACAGTGGGGCCTACGAACCTAAACCCTTTTCTCATCATGTCTTTGCTTATGGTCTCTGATTTGGAGGTCTTCACAGGGATCTTGAGGCACGCCTTGTATTGGGTAGTGATTGGCTTGTGGTTTACGAATCCCCACAAGTATTTGGCCAAAGAGCCAAATTCTTTCTTAATCTGCAAAATTACATTGCAAATCCATTTTGTATTAGGGACTTTAGTTATGGCCAAAATTTAGATGGGATTTTGATGGACTAGAGGGAGGTACAAGCCAATTTAAGTTGGGTCCATTTGGTCGGGATATAAACACGCATATATATATATATAAATATAAATCTGAGTTAAGCTAAATTAATATTCTGTACTCTCTATCTCAGTCTCTCGCCTCTCTGAATTTAATATTCAATTGTTGAACAGTTAAAAAAAACTTGATTTGCAAATTGAAAATGGTGAAAAATAGAGGAAAGCTAATTGGGAAAGATTAAGTACCTCAAGAATTCGAGTGGAGTTGTCAACAGCTCCTCGAACTAGGCTTAATTCAATCCTATAATCAGCACTCAATAATGTAATCTTCTTTTCATTGTATTTAGCAACTGCCTCTGCATCAAACCCTGAAAATGCTTCCCTGCATGTATAGAACAAATATTCCCACAACCACAAACACTATAATCAGACACAAATTTAATCATATTACGAGCTTTTTACTATATGCATAATTATCCACTACTCTGTGTTTTAATTTTACAGAGTTTTAATTTTCAAACCCACCTGAAAGCTTGCCGTTTCTTCAGGACTGAAGTCCAATCTGATCCAACTTGAGCTCCAGTCAGTACCAGCAATTCAAACAACAGCCTGCACGTATAATATACATGCATTAGTTTTATACTAATTAGTACGTTTATACACATATATTTATATATATATATATATATATAGAGTATTTACTTACTTGTCATCATGTACAGGAACACCCCATTCTTCATCATGGTAAGCAACGTAAATAGGATCTATGAGCACAACCACAAACAATTTATTAGATGTTCATCTATTTTATTTTATTTTTAATTTTTTATATGTTAACTGGCACGATTAACCTCATACATAAACAAGAAAGAAGTAACTTTTTCACCCTTAATGTGAAATATATGATCCATACCTGAATTGGGTGTTATGAAACTGCATCTCTTCTGTTCTCTAGTGCTAATACTCGAAGCTGAAGAATCGAGAAGTGGAACAATCTTGCCTTCATGCTTGGCAGAATTAGTTCTTCCATAATGAGCAATTTTTGACTTTCGTTGTTCTTGCATAATCGCAACCTGCTCTCTCCTTGCAGCTGCTATGCTCCCAGGAGCCTCAACAATCAAAGATGAAGCATATTTGAATGAAGTGTCAGCTGCAGGGGAAGCTCCAACACCACAAGCTTTCTTCGACTTCTTCACTGAACTCCTCAACTTTGTTGTGCTCCGCGGCTGCAACAAAACCTTCTCAGCACTTGAGTTGAGCTCATTGGGGTCTTTTCCTCTCTTAAGAGCTGGTTGTCTAGGTGATGGTAGCTTGGGAGATACAGGAGGAGACAATGGTGAAGTTTTAGTTTTACAATTCGAAGTTGGAGATGTGGGAGATTTTGGCAAGCTCTTTGGAAGAGACTTTGTTCTTCTTTCTAAGCTTGGAACGTGGTTACAAGTTGGCTGAAGTACTGGACGGCCATTGATTTTAGCAACTGTGGAAGAAAAATTACTACTAATTTGATGATGCAGTTTTAGTTTAGACGAACACATAGTTGCTTTTTGGTGCTTTGTTTTGTTCTTTTTTTTTTCTTCCCCCCTTCAAAAGTGAATTAGGAAAATCGAAGTGAGAGTTTGGGAAAGACAATAGTTAGAAAATAGGGGATGAAAGAAAAAAGGCAGAGAAGAAGAAGATGAAGCACTTAAGGAAAAAGGTTATGGAAAGAAATGGGGTTTTATAAAAGGGATAGTGGGGACATAGAGGGAAGTTATAACATGGGGGGGTTGGGGTCTGCCATACACACCCTCTTGTGAGGGGCATAGAGAGAAAATGGAAATGACATCCTCCTGATTGGGTCTAAATTATTATAAAATTGTTTTTATTTTTATTTTTATTTTTTATTTTTGAGTGAAGTAAAAGAAAAGTGTGCTTCGGGAATATTAAAGATAAAATATAAAAAAAGATGATGATCCATCTTCTATTAGCTTAAGCTTTTGGGATCAGTGGTAATTTAACATAGTATCAGAGCCGAAAGACCTAGTGGTCTTAGGTTTAAAATTCAATAGTTCCACCCAAAAATAAAATTATGTGTGATGACCCAAATGAGCCCAAAAGAGACCGAACCAAAATGCACATGTAAGGACCCAAACATGCCTATATGTGAAGGGGAGTATTAGAGATAAAATATAAAAAAAGATGATGATCCATCTTCTATTATTTGGAATCAATGGTAATTCAACAGAGAATAGTAGTNGGATCAGTGGTAATTTAACATAGTATCAGAGCCGAAAGACCTAATGGTCTTAGGCTTAAAATTCAATAGTTACACCCAAAAATAAAATTATGTGTGATGACCCAAATGAGCCCAAAAGAGACCGAACCAAAATGCACATGTAAGGACCCAAACATGCCTATATGTGAAAGAGAGTATTAGAGATAAAATATAAAAAAGATGATGATCCATTTACTATTATTTGGAATCAATGGTAATTCAACAGAGAATAGTAGTGGTGGTGGTGGCAGTATGCCAGCCCCTTCAGAGGGACCCTTTCTTTTCTTTCCCCAGAGTTTTGTGCCCTATACCTCTCAATATCCATTAGTCCTCAATCCTAAGCTGGATTGGGACCATGTACAGTGACCAATCAATGTTTCTCTTTTGAGCTGGCTTAAATACTCTTTCAAGGGTTTTCATTGTTGATCATCCAGTGCTTTAAGTAAATTATGATTTCCTTGGGGTTGGTATTAATATATTTATTTATTTATTATTATTATTGTTGTTATTTATTTGGGTTTATAGTTATTGAAATTAAGGGTATCTTAAGAAAGATCCTTCTGAAGAATTTATTATGTATTTTAACTTCTGTTTAGAGGTACCCCGCATCCAAATTGCAGTATTATCAATAAGCCTACTTTTGTACATGTTGTCGCTATTTGGTCCAAATCCCAATTTTTCAAAAGTGGACCTTTTATTTTTGTTTTTATTATATAGATTGAAGTGAAAGACTGGTTAATCATGCATGTGCTTACCAATTTATTCTCTATAGTTGATCAAGATCTAGACTTTCAAGCTCTATGGATGAATATCAGCTTGTAAAAGACAACCTCTCTAACATTGCCTCAATATTCAATAGTCTGTATGAAGTACTCGTTGACTTTAATCCCACCAGCATCACCACTACCATTAAACTTCTTTACTTGTTGACTTCAATCCCACCAGCATCACCACTACCATTAAATTTCTCTGTGTCCGCTTACCCCATTGAAAAGGAAGGCTCCTGCAGGATAAATTACATGCATATTTATGATCCAGATTCTGAGGCTAAACCAGATTCCTAGAACAAATCTGCTCTGTGACAAATGGTTTAGCAACTAAATCCATACACGCAGTGTTAAATTCTATTGAGAGGGCTAAATTGTTGCAATTTTGTTGCAGTATATAGCTCAAAACATGACCTAATTAAACCAAATCAAGCAAATTCTGCAGCAAGAAAAGTGAAGAATGTGGCTTGCCAGAAATGCCTGGCAGAAATCAGCAACAAGGCAAAACTCTAGTGGTAACGGTAGCAGTGATATTAGTACCAGCAGAGAAACTAAAAATCTGGACCAAAAAAATTAACCATACAATGTAGAGGGTCCTACATAATTTAGACTGGTTTTTATAGCCATGAACAGTTTATTAGTCACCCATCTGCTGTGTCCAATTTAATGTTGGGATTTCCAGGCAGTTTAAAGAAAGCACATGTCTTTTTAATAATGTGGTTAGGGATAACAAGCCCCAAAAAGTTTTTATATATTTCTATATGTAGTATATTTAGTTAAATTTTTGATAAGTGGGTTCCAAACATGTCTGTCATCAGCAGTTGAAGTTGTAGGATGAACCCCAACCACACTTCCCATCATGCATCATTTATTTCCTTCATTCCAGATGTCCAGATTGTCACTAAATGGTTTTAGTTACGGTGAAACAACATCAAATCTCACTAAAAACAGCTTTAGTGACAATCTGAATATCCCGATGTCACAGAATTTTCTTATATGTATATATTTTTATACATATAAATACAGAATTTGGAAGACGTTGTCCCAATGAATAAGAATGTAAACAAGAAGACCAAGCCATGAAGGCTGCTTGGTACAGGAGCATGAATGTTAACAAATAGAGATGATATAGTTATATATATATATAGTGATGCAAATTATATACTTATATAATAAATTCTTTTAAAATGTAAAATTTGAGGGCTAAGCATATGAATTGTTCATTCTAGTTCTTAGAAACAACCAACAATAAATGAAATTGATTTTATTTTATTATATATATATATATATATAGGAATAGTTAGTTATAGGAAAAAGACTTGATTTCCCTAAAACAGTAAAAATGGTAACATGTTGGTCTTAATGATCAAACTCTGTTCTTTGGACCAACTCTAATGAAAACATGATCAATCCAGCCTTCCTAAACTTGCAAATGTACTTCTGATATCATCAAATGTGCTTCTAAAAAAAAAAGAAAATTAAAGCCATACCTATATGCAGTTATCTCAATTATTTCAAACTTTCTCAATTTTTTTTGTAGAGCCTATTGATTAAATTCCTATATGGACTTTGTTCTGTAATCTACCGTGGAAAATAGTATAAACTTTCACATCTTTATAGCTGGATCATGCAATTAGAGAGGTTAGTTTGTAGGAATATGCTCTCTAAAATCTTCTATGTCTTGGATAATATATATATATTGCTATATATATAGTATTTTTCCCTGAATTAATTGTAAATTAGTTTCATCTTTTCCTCCAATTTCTTTAACATGCATTATAGATCATGTTTCCTATGTATGAAACATTTATGCTTGTTATTATATAATTACATAAACTTTATGCCTCATTAATAAACCCAATCTGTAATTTTTTCAGGGAAATATTGTAGAATATCTTTTATATAATTATAACAAAAATTTCTACAATTACAAAATATACCATATTAGAGTACTGATCTTTTTATTCGGATCGTATGAATTGGTCAGATATTAAATAATTGAGACGAAAAATCTACAGTCATTAAGCAACTTTTAGGTAGACTGAGACTAAGCAACCTGGAAGGCAACTTCGTCTGCCAGATAGTCTATATGTGTGAGCTTGTCTATATATACATATACATACATACATACGGATTTATACAAATTTTATCTCAACTATCAACCCACTTATAATGGAAAACATGATTACGTGACAGTGACAAATGCGTAGGGTTGCCATATTTCCAATTGGATTTTTAGTTTTCTATTCCTTAGTTGAGGTGTTACTTAGATACTGACTTGCCACATCACTATTAGTTTCCAGGAGAATAGTTCACCATATATATACATATGTATGTATAAAAGTGATGTTGCTTAATGATTTGATTATCACTAAGGCTTGTTTGGTACTAGAGAAGTATTATTTGGATATAATGTATTATTTAAAATTAGTATTGTATTTGGTATTAGCTTTGTATAGTATTATATAATACATTTTAACATTTTAAAACAAAATATGATGTATAACTAATACATCAAAATTTTTTTGTATTAAATAATACACCTCATCATTTTTTTTTTGCACATGTAGATTTTTTTATATAGATTTTTTTTTTTCTTTTTGGGGCATATCTACTGTCAAATTTTTGAATTTTTTTTATGCTTTATTTTTTCCTCTAGCCAAACGGTAAATTTGTTAGTATTGAAAACATATATTATTTTATATCGTAATTTTAGATTATATTTATAATTTTCATTGTTTTGTCTGCAATTTTTGATAGTTGATTTTAAAAATAAGAAAGTAAAAGTAAAACCTACAGTCTAAGTTATATCTATTAATTTGTTTTTAATATTTTTAAAACTCACCAATGATAAGTATTAAAAATTTAAATATTAAAAATTAAAAACTTTATAAAAGTTAAAAATTAAAATTTAAAAGCTTTAATAAAAGTTCAAAAATTAAAATTTTAATAAAAATTTAAAATTTTTAAATTTTAATAAAATAATTTAATAAAATACTATAGTATATCAAATATTATATTGTATATACATTTTAATATAATTTTGCACCAAATACATGAGATGTATTATATAATACATTACAATACAATTCAATACATTACAATACAAACTAATATAATACAACGTACTAAACAAGCCCTAAAAAGACTTGTCAAGAAATATTTTACACGTTGTGTTTAATATCTGCATCCATGATAAGAAGCATAGCAAAGACAAACTGGACACAAATAACCATTTTTAAATTTTCTTAGAATTTTGTCTTTATTGTCTTGTTAATATGACAAGATAAAAGGTCAAGTGTTGTTTATTTTTAGTTTTTAGGAGAATTTTAAAATAAAATCTTTTAAAAATTTTACATTCAATAAAATTTTAAAAAATATTATTTTATTATAGACAATGTTAATTTATCACAGATAAATATTATTCCATTATAGATGAATAACATTTATTTATAATAGAATAACATTGTAAAATCTATAATTGGATAATATTTATTTATAATAAATTAATATTATTTATAATAAAATAATGTTTTTAAATTTTTTATTGAATTCAATTCTGACAGATTTTATTATAGCCTATTCATAGTTTTTATCTTCCTTCAATTCAACTAAAACATCAGAATTTATCTATGACATCTGACAAAACAATAAGATTTCTCATGGATGGCAGGGATCTTTGATTGATTGTTTAATGGAATAAATTATATGTAACTACAATTTTATCATCTTAAAAACCAAAACAGAGATCTATAAACCAACAGAAAAAGCTCCAAACCAATTTTTATTTATTTATTTATTTTCCCTCTGAGTTTGGTATATTGGAATTGAGGAGAATTCTAAAATAAAATCAGTCTTGTATTCAATAAATTTTTTAAAAATGTTATTTTATTATAAATAAATATTATTTTGTTATGNATTTTTGAATGTTTTATTCTAACCTACTCCTGGAATGGAACAAACAATTTGAGACAGTAGTTTCTAATAAGAGAAAGAGATGGTGTTGTTTAAGTTGGTGATGCACACTTTGTTAATGTAGAGGGTAAAGTAAAAATCCACACAAAATGCATTATTGTACGTAAAATAACCAAAACTTAATTCGTCACTTATGTAATTCTATGATATAAATAATTTTGGAGTTATTTATAGTCACGGGAATCAAAAGTGCTACTCTTTCTTGCAAAAGAGGATCCATCTATATGTGATTGCACACTCACAGATAATAAATATATACACGTATGTATATATACATATTTTTTTCTTTTGCTAAAGACATGTTCATATACATGTGGGGATTTATAGTTTCCTCTAACATATTTAAGGACCTAGGGAAACTCGCTTTTGGTCCTGCAAAAGTAGCTTGGTTGATCTATTACATCTGATACAGTCATATTGTCTTTGAATTTGAACACCAATGAGTCATGATTTTGAAGCATTTTTTATATTCTCAAACTTCCAAGTTCCAAACAAATTCTAAAGAGATTTCTGAAAACATGATATTTATATATAATTTTATTAGTTTTAAACATTTAATTCAACAGCAGCAAAAGTGCAGAGGGATAGATCCTCTTTGTCCATAGCCAAATTGAAAAAAAAAAATCAATTAATAAATGAAACAACAAAAGAAGAAGAAGAAGAAGAAGAAGAAAAAGAAATGAATAAGAAATGCATTCTCTAATGATGAGCTGTTAGGAAGCAGTCTTAAATACACTGAATGGAAATGTCTTGTTGTCCACCATTAATTTGTGTCTATATGTAACCTTGAAAGTAGCTATAATGTGGCCCTTGATGCGGACCTCTCTTTCATAATTGATACCCATATGCATTCCACATTCATCATCAATAGAAATATAATATACATAAAAACCCAACTTTATTAATTAATTTGAAACAGAAATTTCTAAAGATATATGAAATTATATCCAGCTCATATGTATCAAACGTGAAATTAGAAAAGGGGTTTTCCAAATGTATAATCTTACATATAGAAGTTCTATGCTTTTAATTTGTTGAGGTGGATTGAAGGGGAATGAGTTTTTGATCATATGGATTAGATGGTGAGTGAAATATCCATTTTCATGATGGAGAGATGATAAGGTGTTTTATGGTTTCATCACACTCCTCGTCTCTTTTGACAAGGGCAGCCTGGTATTGCCATGTGCACCTGCCAATTTTGCCATACAAAATTGATAATTTGCATTTTAGCAACCAAATATTTATAAGCTACCTTCTATTTAACATGAAAAAAACAAAAAGAAAAAAGAGGGAGAGGAAAAAATAGCATCACAAAGTTAATGTAACTCTGTATTAGGTATATGCAAAATATACACCTGAAAGTTTAGATAGACCAGAAATTTCAAGTAAAAGCTCGTTTGGGGTTAGAGTAAGGAAAGAGAAATGCTAAGAAAATTTGCTTCCACTATATTTTAAAAAAAATAAAAAAAATTTACTCGTTTCCTTAAATTTTTTTTCCTCAAATACCAAACAACTGGGATCTGGATGATATTTAACTTTCTTTCTTTTTAACATACCGAACAACATAAGAAACCAAAATGTTTTTCTTCCTTAATTTTGACTCTCTATCATCCTTCTCACTTTATTTATCCTCCTTACTTTCTTTCCAACAGTAAATAATCTTAAAAACTATTGAAATACAGTAATAATATGCCAGTAGTTGAAGGCAAATGAATGTTGCATTTTAAATTGAGGGGAAGGGGGACAATTGAAGTAGTTTTGCATAGAGAAAATTGAAAAGCAAATAGAGGGATAATTACACTTTGATATTTTTAACTTTCAAAGTTTTACAATTTAAGCCTTTAACTTTTCAATTCAGAATTTATGTTTTTGATTTTTCCATTTGTTGCAATTTGAACCTTGACTTTTGAGAAATATTAAATTAAATTAAATTTTGAATTAGAAGATATCAAAAGTGTAAAATTTTAAAAATCTACTTTTTTTAGTTTCAATACAGTCTTATAAATTGAAAATTGATATAGTTTAACGTAGTTAGGTCACCTGCACCAATTTTTTTTTAAATAAATGGTATTAAAGTGTAAAATTTTAAAAATGGTTTTAATAATTTGCTCTTATTTTTAATTTGAAAATTCATTCAGTTTAATACTAGTCACTTGAGATAAATTACAACAATCCGATAGTCAAAAGTCAAACAAAAGCCAAATTACAACAAATTGAAAAGTCAAAGATCTAAATTACTAAATTGCAAAGTTAAGAGTCTAAATTGTAAAACTCTAAAAATTGAAAGTACCAAAATGCAATTAACCTAGCAAATATATATATATATATATATATATATGTAATGAGTTTGTAACATCATACTGTTATTTAAACCATCGTGAAACATTCATTCAACAACTTTTTGAAGACAGACAAAAACATTTGAAAAAAAGAAGAAGCACGAGGTTTGTCTTTTTCTCAAACTATATATAGAGAGAGAGAGAGAGAGAGAGCGAATAACGGGGCTTGATAATGTGGGGTTCTCTTCAAAAAACATATTACAAAAATATGTATGCAGAAAAGAGAAAACATTTCTGATGGTTGTAATACTGATTTGGCATTTACAAAAAGAAGATATATATAGCAAACTAGACATATGTATATAATATTAACAAATTAAACTTCCTTTTTTCCTTGAATATGTATGCACTTCACACTAATTTTCTTTTTCTTTAATAGAAAGCAGACGGTCCTCTAGTGCAAGAACTCGTTCAAAAATTTTCTATGTATCCATATAGGCCCGCACAACATCCACTATTGGAGCTCGACAAATTGGGCATTTTCCACTGCTCCATTGCAACTCGTGTGCACACTTTAGACAGGTGCACATATGCCCACATCTGAAACAATACAACAAAATTTTATACATGTATATATACATTCAACTATATTTTGAATGTTTAATCAAGGAAAAAAGTTTTTAAACTTCAAAATTAAGCAAATACTTACCTATATAAAAGTGAATCAACTTTCATCTCGTAGCATATACAACAATTGCCTTTCTTTGGTGCTCCTTCATGTGATTTTCCTTCTCCTTGAGCTGTCAATTTTCCTTAAATAGTTTTATATATTAATTATGTGAAACATAACCAAAAAGAAGATAGTTTTAATTATGGAATTGTAGGAATATAAATGAAGGGATCGAAAGAAGAAGAATGAACGAAACTAATAGAATTATATATATTCAAACCTGAATGAACTTCTTGCTTAATGGATTGTTGCATGGTCATCTGCAAGTCCATGCAACCCTTTATTGATTTTCTCAGCTCAGCCATTTCATGATACAGTTGCTCCATATGCCTTCTCAAATCGCATATCAGTTCCATTTCCTATATACAATTAATAAAAATCCAATAGAATTTGTTAATTTCATTGTAAACTTGAGAATCAAAGACAGAAAGTAACTGAAGTAGATGGAAAAAAAAAACTTACAATTGAAGATGTAATTGTGGCTGGAGAGCATTGTATAGTGCTGGGATAGGAAGATTGAGAAGGTAAATTTTGGTGTGGAGATGGAGATGTAGCCAGATCAGACTCATCACCCACTTCATTGTCTTGGTATCCCCATGAATCAAGCAGAGACGATGAAGGAATTTGCAGTGACGATGTTGATTGGTTAACAAAGTCACTGCCCTCTTGATACAGACCACTAATTAAGCTTTCTTCTTCTTCTTCCTCCTCCTCCTCCTCTTCGTCTTCTTCATCTTCTTCTTCTTCCTCCTCTTCCTGTTCTTGTTGTTGTTGCTGTTGTTCTTCTTCCTCCTCCAGTTGTTGTGCTTGTTGATGTTGTTGTCGAGTTTCTGCTAGATGCATGTGCCTTTGCAGGAAAGACATCAATTGCTCATGGTTGTGCTCCTCGTCTTCTTCTTCGTCGTCTTGATGTACTTGTCTTTCTAAGTGAGTCACCATCAATCTGTCTATTCTTTCTCTAAAGGCACTGCAAAGAAAATTTGATACTGTTCTTCTGCAAGCACACATAGATCACAAAACACACATATCATTTAAATATTTTCTAATTATGAGTGGTGAAATTGCTGATTAGATGATCATGCTACCTATTTTTGAATTCACCATACTTATTTTGAACTTGTATTCGGTTTAAATAAGGAAATAGGGAAAAAGGGTGGAGTAAGTTTTACCTTTCGAGTAACCGACAAATCTCCTCATTCTCTGAGTTGCAGTTAAGCATCTCTTGGTACCATGCTTTCCTACGATCTTCCCAATAGCTCCTTGGACGCGATATATCGCTAATCCAATCGTAATTGGTTTCTGAATATTGCTGGTAATTGTCTTGCCCTTGTTCTACTGCATCATTTACATCCCAGCCATCAAAGAATGAGGTTGAATCTGCTGTTTCTTGCGAATCAAGGTTTCCGGTCTCTGAAACTGTTCCTTGCCATATAACACCAGAACCTGGATTCAGATCTTCTTGAAGATCTCCACGTGCATATGCCAAAGGGTTTTGTTCAAAAACTGGACCCTGCTGCTCATTGCAATCAGTTTCATGATTGTGTGTGCCTTCAATATTAGGTGTATTAGCAATGGAAGAATTTTCCAAATCTATGGGGGTTCTGTTTGCTATCTCCATTCGAGGGCTTCTTGAATTAGCCTGATCATCACTTTGAGCTGTTGCACTCTGCTGATCAAATCCATTATTGAATCGCTTCCTGGATTTAATGGACAGCTAATCAATGTTAGTAATGGTCCAAAAATCATGTATATGATTATGATACAAATACACTCACAACTTTATTTTATTTTATTTTTATTATGAATAATGCATTCAAACCTTAATCTCAAAATACAAAGTTTTAGTGAAAAAAAGGATTTACCTCAAATGCATGATGGTAGAACTCTGTGGCTGTCTGTTCAGCTGAGATGATCTTGATTGTGGGTTCTGTTGGTCGTGAATTGCAATACCTCGCTGTAGCAATCTAAGCCGCAACAAAGACTGCATACGAATAAGCAAAACGGAGCATGCAATGGTTTTAGAAATAGTACTAAATGCAATAACAATCAATCATCCTTGTCATTGTTCCCTTGTAAGTGTTGGAATGAATGAAAAGATTGCATTACCTGAATGCGACCTCTTTGTGAGAATCTCGAAACCACTTTGCGATCAACCAATTTGTCAAGCTCTCCATGCCTATCGCGCTCTATTTGCATAAGCAAATCAGTAAAAGCCTGTCTCCCTCTGATCCGAGGTGAACATCTAACCGGAGAAAAGCCTCTGTGCTCTAATTGATCCGAAATAGAGGAACGTTCCTGCTCTCGAGACGGTGATGCATTGGTGCTAGAGTAATGCTCATTATCATAATTATCATCACTCAGAGAAGAGAATGAACTCTGTGCCTGATTAGCAGCTGTCAATCTCCTAATAATATCTGCAACTCTTACCCTTTCACTTTCCCCTGCATCAAGATTTTGTTCCTGAGAGGACGAACAGCATGGCTGGTCACTTTGAGCATTCCTTTCGCTGTTCCAAGCCGAAGCAGAATCCTCACTCGCGGGGCAAACATCAAATCTTTCATCAACAGAAGAAGCTTCAGAGGATGCAATCTCATTACCACTAATGCCAGAATCACACCTGCTTGCGCTGGAGTTCATACTATAGGACTTGCTCAGCCTTCTCTCCCATATCTGCACGAGAGAAGAAGCCCCAAGACTCGAGATTTCACCAAGACTATCTGATCTAACCAGGTGAGTGTTATCTTCTCTCCTAGAAGTTGATGGCCCTGGTGATGAAGTTGCTGAATTTGCCAACCCCATGATGTCGAGGTCGTTTGTCCGAGATGCTTCAATGGCTGGCACCATTTCTTTAGCATCTTTTGCAGCCCACCTTCCGAGAATCCATGCCTGTCTGGAGCTAATCATTGGACAAGAATTCCTGTCACCGTTGTTGTCCAAACCCTTGTTGGGAATTTTTCTTTCTTCTTCTTCATTGTTGCTAATCCATGAAGAATCTGGATCATGGATTTGTTTTTGTTGTTGTTGGCTCTGTGAGGTTTCAGGAGAGATTGAAATGCAGGTCTGGAGGTGGTTTCTGACCAAGTTCTTCAAGTTCTTCTGGAGTGCTGTTTGCGTAGCTCTAGCATTGCTCTCTGCTATGCATCGGTCTCGCCGGTTGTGATCCCTCAAAACACAGCCAAATGGTGCAGACGAAGCGATTTCAACTTGAGAGGAAGCCATTTTTTCCCAATCAATGCAAGCAAAATTTATTGCGTTTCTTATTTTATTTATTCAATATGTCAGCATTTGGCATTGAAAAATTCCATACAATATGGAATCCATGGTGAAGAAAAATGGGCTGGGAGATTGAGAACGAATCAACCTCACAATCTCACTGGTCTGAAATGAGAGATGTCTCTTTTTCTACAATTGGTTTATCCCAAACAGGCAAAGAGCTTTAACAGAAACAAAGACAAAGAAAAGCTATTTTTAGACCCTGTGCTTGTCAACCACTAGTACATAGCCAATGCCCGTTTGCATTTTTGCCTATATTCAGCCTCCTTGTACAGCTGCTAAGGGAAAGAATACAGAGAGACACGAACCAAAAAGCATTGTAAAACAAACAAAGTTTGACATTGTTGTTTCATTTAAGGAATTTTTTCAGAAAATGTGTATATACCAAAGTGGTGGTTCTAATGAAAGATCGTATTTTTTTTAGCTTTTCAGTGAAAGAGGGAAGGTTGAGACTATAAGAGTGATTATATATTTTTATATAAATGTCTATTTTTCTTCGGTAATAATGTAAAGGAAAATTTGGTGAGGAAATTGAGGGTTATACCGATTACAGAGAGAGGGAGAGGAAAAAAGAAGTTAGTTTCTAGCCGTTGGTGATGTAGAATATAATATATGCAATCTGTGGATGAAAATGAATAGTAAAATCTGTATTTGCTATATATATTTCTTTAATTTCTTTGACCATTTTACTGATTTCAAGACTAATTAATTATGTTACCATTTTTTCTATGCGAGTCTTGGGTTTGTTCTGATAAGCATTCCTTATATTCCACATTCAAAATTTGTAGCCTATCAAAACCATTCCAAATAAAAATTTCAAAATTGGATCATCCTTCTATTGTTGTGCAGTCTAAGATTCTGCAGTATCTAGATAGATTTGATTTTTCTTTCAATTTTATAAAATAAAGATAATTAATTATAAATTTATTATTTGTCACCTGCATGTAATAAATTTTAATTTAGAGTATTTAATTTAATTTAATTTTTAATATTTAAATTTTAATAAAAAAGTGATCAATTTAATAACAACATTATAAAATGCTACCTAATATGTAAGTCTCAGAGCATTTTCAATGGAATATTGATTGTCAAAATTAACACGCTATATAAGCACATATAAACATTATTTTGAAAACATCTCTTCAATGGAAATGTCTATAATGAATGTCAAACTGACGTGGTCTTGACAGTGTCAAACTGAATGTCTACTTCTGGAAGCTTTGTCAGACATTGTTAAATTTCTAAAAAAATAAAACTTTCTTTAAAAATATGATTTGTTCAAAAACTAAAAATACTTAATAAAATATATAATTAATTAATAACTATAAATAATCTTTGTACACATTACCATTGGAGAATAATTTTTAAATTGATTGTGCATTTATGTCATATAAATTTAGATAATATCTATTTTTATGCCACATATACATCAATTTCCATTCTCCATTAAAGATGCTCACTGCTAATCCATTAGGTGGTGAAAAATAGCATTTTCTATTAAAGGTGAACAAGAAATATACAAAAAGATTTGAATTGAATAGGATGATTTTTTTTTTATTGGTTTAGGATTGCGATATTTCCTTTCAACTAAAAATAGAAAGATTTAACCCATCAAATTTAAAATTTAAAAGTGTATTTTTAATAGTTTTATTGTCCGAAAATGAATAAAGTGAATGTGAAACTCAATTATTTGTTTTATTAGATAAGGGTGAATTGAATTGAAATTTAAAATAATTTTACTAGTTATTAAAACTCAACAAGAAAACAGAATCATCAAGAAAACAGAAAAAAAACGTTATATTATAGTGAAGCAATGAAATTCCAAATTTGATGTGCTTCAATATATAATTTTTTTTTAAAAATAAAAAGAAGGAAAAAAAAACTTCTGTACAATTTGTTTCAATTAATGAAATTAAATCGTTTATGATCACGGTTATGTTTTTATTTTTTTCTTTTTTTCTTTTTTTTTTCTTTTTTTGGACCATATGCTCATCGTTATGTTAATGATGGATTTTATTAATAATGCCAAAGGATATAAGAGATCATCAATACTTTCGGTTTTATTTTAATATTTTTAAATATATGTACAAATTCAAATAATTTTTAAACAGTTATAAAATAAATGAGAGTAATTGTAATTTTTTTATATTGTAAATTATATTGTACTTCAATTCAGTCCAATAAGTTACAAGAAATTATTATTATTGCAGCATTTTGATGGAGTCGGTTTAATAATGATAATAATTATAATAAAAGCAAATGCATATATTTGATTTGATTTTTGGGGCCAGGGAAAAAAATATATATCAATATTAAAATGGTATATTCGTGCACAAAGAAAGAACGGTTTTCAGGAGAAAAAAATATTTAAAAAAATTATAAAAGACCGAGAAAGAGAGTGAAGCAGGCGAGTAGAGTTGGATTGGAACGAATAATCGGAAATCAGGAAAAGGGGAAAACGAAACGATGCCGCTAAGTTCGACGATGATCGGAGCACTGCTCGGATTAGGAACGCAGATGTATTCCAATGCCCTCCGCAAGCTACCTTACATGCGCCGTACGATTTTCCCTCCATTTTTCTAACCCTAATAATCCCTGTTTGTTTCCTCAGAATCTTTTTTTTTTTTTTTTCCGATCCAGATCCTTGGGAGCATGTGCTGGGGATGGGACTTGGGGTTGTGTTCGTAAATCAGCTGGTGAAATGGGACGCCAAGCTACAGGAAGACCTCGACAAGATGCTCGAGAAGGCCAAAGCTGCCAACGAGCGTCGCTATTTCGGTACACAATCTTCTATTTCCCTATACAAAATTAGTTCCTTTTGGCTGAAATTTAACTATATTGATATGAAGATTGGATTTAAACATTGTTAGCGCAATTTGCAAGAATTTGTATTTGAAGGACTTAGATGTCCTTTTTCCCCTGTGTGCCATGCTTATGTACGATGTGGACTGGGGTTAGAAAATTTAAGCAACGTAAATTGACTCCTCCATATTCCCATTATTTTCGTTTTCTCGACTATTCTTTCACTTATTAGTTATTACGACTACAATTATACTAGTTTTAATAGGTTGCATTTTTAGGATTTTGCAACTGCACCATGTTTTTTCTGAAACTTAAATAGGTTGCATTTCAAGTTAAGGCCTAGGGACTTTGAGATTGAGTTTATTGAAGTTAGTACTTAGTATAACAAATAATAAAGGGAAGCTAAACCTTAACTTGAATATTGAGCAATGATTGATCATTATGTAAGTTGGAGATTAGGCTTTAATAGGGTTGGTTGATTACTCATCAAGTGTTTGCTTTTTTTTTTTGTCTCCACCTACTTGTTATCACTATTTGACCTGTCATGTTAGTATTGTAAGTGTAGTTTGTGCTTGGATTTTGTATTGCCCTTATTTTTTGTTTGATCTTATAAGTCACGGCCTTAGTGAAGCTAGTCTGCTGTCCATTATGCTGGTTTTAATGCTGGACGTTCATTGGAGAATAGTAACTTTATTCTTTTGGTGGTTCTCAATTGGTGTGGTTTGAATATTCTGGAAACCTAAATGTGTGAAGTGGACGTGTTTTACCATGCTTGCATTGCACTAATTTTTATTATTTAATGTTTATAGGATATTTAACTCTTGTTTGGCTTTGTACTTAATTTTCTTTTTCCAATTTTTAAAAACTTTTCAAATGACAATTGTGGTTTTAAACTAGAGAACAACTTTTTAGTACATTCCAGTTGTTTTCTCTGTAAAATGTTTTTTTCTCTGTTTCAATCTTCGTTTTTCTCTTCACCTTTTTCCTTTTATCTCATCTAATGTCTATGGATCTTCACTATAAAGTGGTCTTTGCTAGAGTATTTGATGGGCTTACCGCATATGTCCTGTCTAGCAATACTTGTGATCTATGTGGTAGCTTTCAACTCCTCTTTGTTTGCATGAAACTATGTGAGATAACACTAATTAAGTTGTTTTTCTTGTTTAGAGGTTGGGTTTTAGCTATGGCATTGTGCAAGTTGAAAAACAAAAGAGATGTGAGGCTATGGTTGCAAGATGAGTGGATAGCTAGAGTAGGCGATGTTTAAGATTTGGACGTTATTTTTGGTTATCTTGAAACCTGGAACTCAAGCATGCTTGTTCTAACTTGAATATTTTTCCTTGTCTTGCTATTTATTATGTATTTATTCATTAGTGTTATGTATTCCGTCTAATATTTCATCCTTGCCAGTAATTAAAATTATTAATTGAAAAAAGAAAAGAAAAAAAAAGATGTTTCTTTTCGCTGTGTCAAACAGGTATCTGGTCAAAAAATTAAACTTTACCCATTATTAAGACTCTTTACACTATCTCTATTTACTCTATTCCACTTTATGTTGGCAAGGATACTTTGTCTATAATAATTAGATATATCATATATGTATGAAATTATTTATCTTTTTGATACATTAGAATAAAGTGTTCTCTCATGCAACGAGATTTTAATAGTTTCAATCAAATGCAGATGAAGATGATGCGTAGCTTGAGTACCTACTGATTGCAGGATTTTCAGAGAAGACATTCATGTTTTGCGAGAATGATGGTCCTGAAAGTTGTGGAAACTTGTTTGCTTCCAAATTAGTTCATGTGTTTGTAATGCATTAGAGACTTTATAAATTTTGCTATACATAAGAGATGCTTGAATGATGTATAACTGGTGGATGCAGTAACTGCTGTATGCACTAATAAATCAAATGAATGGAGTGAATTTTTCTTGCTGTAACACCATGTTATAAATATGAAAAACATATATGTTTAATGCTAGGGAGTCTGTGCTTTAGGTGGAAAAAGTCAGAAATAATATTCTAAGGTTATGGAAAATAATTAATATTGTATTTTTTTAAAATAAATTAGATTTTCATAAAAAAGAGGTAGGACTTTTGATTTTTATAAATATTTAACTTTATTGTCTAAACACCATGTGTACATTTGTTTAGAAAAAAAATACCAAAACTAGAATTATAATCTTAAAATGAGAATATACAAAATAAATGTTCTATAAAACTTTCACTTGCATAAACCATTATTTTTCCCTGTTTCTTTACTTTTCCGTAAGAAGGTTCTAAATGAAGGCTTATAGATTCTAGTTTTGTTAATATTTCTCCAGCAAAATCCTCTTCTCGGTGTTAGATCAGAACAAGGATGTAAAAGCGCAAGACTTACTTTCTACCTGCCAACATAATTTGCATAAACCACTGGAACCAAACTAAAAAAATCATCACTCAAAATCAAGAGATTTTCTTACATTAAATTCTCTTCCATCATCAGTAGTATGATTCAATCAGTTAGTTAATGGTATCCATATTCATCTTCTCAAACTCCACAGCCTGATTGTTAAAAACATGTCGTAGTAGATCACACACTTGCCGGGATGTTGGCCTTTCTGAAGAGCTGGTTTTGGTGCACTGCAGTGCTATTTCAAGAACTTGAAGTGCTGCAAATTCTTCCCCAGGTAATAGTGATTTCAGCTCTGGGTCTATCAACTCCTCACGAACAGAGCCCTGCATTTCAATACGTGTCTCCACCCATCTTACCATGTCCATATCCACACCAAAAACAGCATCTGTCGGCATTTTTCCGCTAACAAGCTCTATTAGAACAATCCCCATGCTATAAACATCACTCTTTTCCGTTGCTTTAAGTGAATAAGCATATTCTGAAATAATTAACTCTGTTAGAAATCACTTGGATCCAAAACTTTGAGGCCAAAAACTAAATTGGGTAATTTGAGAAAATAACAAAAGGCAAAAAGAATAATCTAATACCTGGTGCCATGTAGCCAAAGGATCCAGCAAAAAAAGTGTTTGATTCTGTGTTGGAGTCATACTCCATTAGTGCCTTTGCCAGCCCAAAATCCCCCAAATGTGCCTCCATATCAGAATCAAGCAAGATATTGGATGATTTGATATCCCTATGGATTATATTTGGCACACAGTCATGGTGGAGATACTCAACTGCCTGAGCTAATCCCATTGCAATCCTCAATCTTGCCTCCCAGTCAAGACATTTCTTCTTCTTACTATTAGCTGGTTGTTGATGCAGCCAATCCCAAACGCTTCCATTCTCCATATAATCATATATTAACAAGTTTGTACCCGCCCCTTTGTTGCTACAATACCCCATTAACTTCACAAGATGCCTGTGCCTTATCCTCCCTAGAGTCTTAACCTCCCTTGTGAAACTTTTATTTGATAAAAGATCATCTTTCCCTGAAATCTTCTTGACAGCTAGAGTTTCTCCTGTGGGCAATTCTGCTTTGTAGATTACTCCTGAACCTCCTGAGCCAATCCTGAACTCGTTGCTTAGATTGTGTGTGGCTTCCATAATATCATCCCATCTAAAACCTCGCTTTGCAGACCTGTTCTGAAAGAGTAGTCCTCGTCGTGTATAAGAAGAAGTGGACGAGTAAGTGTAGTTCATTTCACTGCCTCTTCTGAAAGATTCTCGTCTGCGTTTCAGGAAGAGGACAGCTGCGAATATCAACAGAGAAACTGCAGTTAACGTAGATATAGCAGAAATGACCACCACTGATACTTCACTTGGGCCTGACTGCTGATTACGAGAAACAATTTTGCAGTTTCCAAGGGGGCTTCCACAAAGGAGGAGGTTTCCTTGGAAGGCTTCCGCTGGAAAACGAGAGAATTGCTTGCCTAGTTTTCCTTGAAGACTGTTGTAAGATACATTAAGCTTTCCCAGGCTGCTCATTTCGCCAACTTGGGGAGGGACTTCTCCAACAAGTTGATTGTTTGAAAGATCAAGTGCTTCGAGTTTGGAAAGTGTCCCGATAGAGGCTGGTATCTGACCAGTCAGATTGTTGTGGTTGATATCCAGAATGCTCTGAAGATTCTGGAGCTGTCCAAGCTCATTTGGTATGTCACCACCAAAGTTGTTATGTGACAATCGAAGTTCATACAGCTTGTCCAACTTACCAATGGCTGAAGGGATTGGTCCTGAAAACTGGTTAAGGTTGAGGTTCAGGACATTAAGGGATGTCAAATTACCAATTTCAGCAGGGAGAGTTCCATTAACAGAATTATCATCCAGAGAAAGAATCAACAGTTTGGAACAATTGAACAATTCCCAGGGAAGAGGCCCCGAAAATCGATTCGAGGAGAGCTTCAACTCTCCCAACTGTGGCAAACTTCCGAGCCAGGGTGGTATCATTCCGGAAAGAAGATTTCCGTTCAAATCAACATGAGAAAGTTTCTTACAAAGTGAAAGCTCAACTGGTATTGGTCCAGTGAGAGAATTCCCTGACAGGTCTAATAATGATAGTTCATGGATTTTTCCCAAAGTTGGTGGGATTTTCCCAGTAAACTGATTGCTTCCAAGTCTCAACCTCTCAAGAGAGGGTGAATTTCCCAGCTGGGAAGGAATTTCATGGTCAAAAGCATTGTCTGTGACATCGAAAGAAAGAAAAGAATGGGAGCTACACAATGCAGCAATACTCCCATTCAATCTGTTTCTTGAGAGATTCACTCTGGTCAAGTTTGCTAAATTAACTAAAGCATCAGGGAGACTACCTTCCAGGGAATTGTTATAGAGCATGAACTCCTCCAAAGATTTGAGGAAACCGAACGTCACAGGGACACCTCCAGATAGACCATTGTCAGCCAAGTCTAGTATAGTAAGCTTATGACAGTTCCCCAATGTAGAGGGAATCTCACCCACAAGCTCATTCTGTCTCAGATGAAGAAAGTTCAACTCGTTAAGCCTTCCAATTGTAATAGGAATCTCCCCACTGAAACGATTTCCAAAAAAATCAATCATTTGTAAACTAGAACAGTTTCCAATCTCCATGGGAATCTCTCCAGATAACTGGTTGTCATAGAGATACAGAATCTCAATCTTCCCAAGCTTTCCAATCTCTCTTGGAAGACTGCCCTGCAAGTTGTTGTGGTACAGTGCCAGTGTCTGCAGTTTGGTGAGGTTGCCTACGAATGGAGAAATTGAACCGACCAAAGTGTTGTTGTGGAGCAAAATATCAGTTAACTCTACCAATCCGTAAAGCTCATCTGGGATTGTTCCATTGAGAGTGTTGTTGGACAAATCGAGCTGTGTTAGAGACTGACAGTTGCTGAGTTGTGTAGGAATTTCACCAGAAAGTTGTGTCTCTGCTAACATGAGGTGCTCCAAATTGGTGGCATTGGAACATATTTTTCTTGGTATGAAACCAGAGAGATTGTTGTTTGACAAAACCAAGTAAATAAGCTGACCCATTTGACCAAATTCCTCTGGAATTCCTCCCTCTAGCCTGTTCATAGATAAATCGAGAATCTGAAGATTACCCAGTTTAACTAATGACTTGGGAATTGTACCTTCAAGCTGATTGCCCATCAGATTCATATAGACGAGTTGGTTTAGTTCGCCGAGTTGACTTGGAATCTTCCCTGATAAGCTGTTGTTGGCCAGGTTTAGATTTTGGAGATTCACAAGACGACCCAATTCACCGGGAATGGACCCATTGAGATTGTTGAGAGCAACAGTAAAGATTTGGAGGCTCGAACAGTTCCCCAGCTCAGCAGGGATTGGACCCTCCAGTCGATTTTGTTGCAGAATTAGAGTCTCGAGTTGGCCGAGTCGGCCGAGTTCCTGTGGTATTGGACCGGTGAGACTGCACGAGGCCAAGCCAAGAGTGACCAAATTGACAAGATTACCAAACGAGGCAGGTACGGAACCTGTGAGTCCATTGTCACCGATTCTCAAAACTCGGAGACTCGCGAGGGAGCCGAGTTGAGTGGGAATGGACCCACTGAGTCGGTTGGAAAAGAGAAGCAGAGATTCCAAGGACGAAAGATTGGAAAGGGCGGGTGGAATGGGGCCCGCAAGGCTGTTGGAAGAAAGATCAAGGTGGAGCAGGTTTCGTAAACGACCGAGTGAGGGGGATATCGACCCGGCGAGTGACGAGTCGGAAAGGTTTAGTCCCACCACCTGAGCTGAGTCATCGACCGAGTTGAACCCGCAAGAAACTCCTCTCCAAGTACAGAAGTTTGTATTGCTGGCAGACCAACCATGCAAAACGCTTTCTGGGTCTCCGAGAAACGACTTCTTCACCTCCAAAAGCAATCTCAGAGTCGACTTTCTATCAACTTTGCCTTGCCCAGAAGGAAAACACATAGAAAGAACAAAAACAAGAGCTAACAAAACCAATTTTGTCGCCGCCATGTCTCTGTAAAATACTGAGCTATCTTTATCTCTCAACAAGTGGAAAAGCTAAAAGGAAAGTAATTTTGAATTGGTTCATAACTGGGGTTCTGGTTTAGAAGCTAGCTAAGCATTGAAGATTGATACTAAACCTACAATGGTGGTGAATAACAGAGAGGTGGAGTTGGTTGATTATGGTGAAAAACAGAGAAGACGCTTGGTTTAAGCAAAGAAGGAATACATTATATATATTTATATTGGGAAGAGAAGGAAATTATCTATACAGACGGTTCTTGAAGTGTACGCAGATTGCTGGTTTTTGCATGCCTTGGGAAGTTAAGGGATAAGAAGAGACTTGAATGAGTCCACCAATTTGTCAGTGATCTACTGCTTGTTTCCATTGCCATAAATATTGACCACCCTAGCTAATATATCTTAAATAATTGGACCCGTAGATTACAAAGGTCAAACTGAAGAGGGTCAGAGAAACAGCATGAGAATTGTAATTAAGTTGAAAAAAATAATCATTAATTAGAAACAGAGTGAGTGTCTACTTTTTCTGTAAAATAGAAAATCATAAAATGGAAATGACGTTAAAAAGAAGATATAGGCAAGTAATGAAGAAGATACAGTAGTTGGATGACCGACAATTAATGGTTGTGGCTTTGCTTCATTTGCTCAATTGGTGTATTAGTTCGAAAAATGACTTGGTCCCTATACAGAAAGTGAGCGGTTGAATTTCTATTTATTTATTTTCCCTTTTCATTTAAAAATTGTGTATCGAAAAGAGCTCTACAAAGTCAATTGAGTACCCTTCAAACCCTTGTCATTCCCAACGTAAGCCAACAAACTTACAAACTCCAACTTACTCTTTTTATTATTTTTCATATATATAGTTGTTTGAACCATTTTAATTATATGTAAACAATACCCTTATTTATTATATCCTACAATGCTAGCTTATTGGGTTTGAGCTACCAAATCCTAATGTCCTTTTGTGTTATCCCTTTGTTTGATTGGTTGCATGTAACCCCTCTTGTTGTCTAGCTACTCCAAATTCCCTGGTTTTATGTATATATTAAATGCTTTGCCTACTCAATTATGTGATCTGTGTTATTTACTCCACTTACAATATTGTTTCTTATACTCTTAATGATATGCTTTGTGCAACAAAACAAATGTCCAACCTACTTCAGCAAATTGTATGGATATATATGTAAGTAAACGATTTCGTTCTCCCATTTTCTTTCATTTCCAAAAACATCTTCTAATGATTATGTCATTGCTATTTATATGACAAATATGTTGGAGCTTTAGTTTATGAATATTCACTCAATCGAAAAAATGATCAATGATTTTGTTTAAATTCTAATTAATTAATAATGTGTATATATTTTTCCTTAAAAAAATAATAACAATTGACAATGGTGTATCAGTTATTTTTTTCTTTAAAAAATTTATTTTTTCGGTAAAGTTGTTTTGATGAGTCACACTATCTAAAAGAGCATCTTAATGTATAAAACTTTTTTGATATAGTTTATTAGTTTGCCAAAAATTTTTAGACAGAACCAATGGTTTTTTTTAAAATATAATAAAATGAATATCTACACTTCTAAATTGACAAAAAAAAAAAAAGCTTTTCATGTAGTCAAAGATGCTTTAGTATATTTTTTTCTCACTCCGAGACGTTTCCGTGTAAATGTGAATGACAAACCATCTTAACCAACTTCATTTGACACTAGTTTTACCTATAACACCATTCAAATAATTATAGTTAAAGACAATCAATTAGACATGTAAAAATGATTTCAGTAATTATTTGTACGTACATTGGGTTAGATATAATGGATGCATTATATATGTTTAACAAATTAATATTTATAAGTTGTAATATGGTTAACGAATTAATATAATCTAAATGATAGATCATAAGAGCACCAGTGGTAGATGTTGATTGTCCATTGTTGTTTATGTGATATAAATATTAACAATGTTGATATTTAGATGGCATGAATATCAAATATATAGTATATGTTTTGAAACCAATTCAAAAATTATTTTTCAACCGTACCACGATGTAAAAGCTATTAATTTGCTATATAGATAATTTACTGCAAAGTGGATACAGTACTACTCGTTTGTGATAATAGACAATGTGAGTGCAAAAATGGAGGAGGCTACCTACTCTCTTCCCATTCAAACTGTAGAGGAGGGCTTGAAAAAAATTGCGACTAGTTTTTTCTTAATTACTTCATATATTTGATGGATGTCTTGGTTTGTATCTGATCAATAAAGACATGTGTCTGGTTTTTCTTGACATGAATAAAGATGGTTCAAAAATAATTCCATATATATATATATATATATTATATTGAGTCAATTTCTTATTAACTAATTAAACCAGAGATTTTTCATAATTGTTATTTGAACTCATCATACAAAAATTAACTACTCGTTAAGCTCTTAATTTTGTTGGTTTTATTTGGTAAACAACCCCTCATTTCTTATTGCAATTAACCAAAAAGCTGCTGCTGCTCCGAATCCTAGCTATTACATATATGCAGTCCTGATCACAATATTCTAATTTCAGTGCAAATCAATCACGATAGATTAGTCATTTGTTATGTATTAGTCTAATTATTTGTTTGTGCACTGTATTTGACTTTGTAAAATTATGATGGTCTTATGTAATGAAAATATTATATATATATATATATATTTATGATGTGATCAGAACTATATATTATATATATAAGATGCTCAATTAATTAATAAACAACATTTTATTAAAAGCTAATGAGATTGTAAATATAAACTATTTGTTGCCTTCAATCATTGACCCTACAGCTTATTCCATTTAAGCTCACAGCACCTCTTCAATTCTATCTGTCCACACATTATCCCTCCATCTGGAAATTGATGTATATATAAACTAAGCCTCATTTATAAATACCCATAGGTATATGTAGGTAGATAGATAGACAGACATAACCTACATAATATACTTTAGATGATATTTTATTTACTGTTCTTGAATGTTTATATATATATAAACATAAATATTTGGCAGCTCTTGCCTAAAGGTCATGCATGTGAACCCTGTTCTTGTTTTATTTCACCCCCACCCGATCAGTGTGGTCCATTAGATATTCGTAGCGGAGATTAAATTAATTAAAGTTATTATTATTTAATTTAGATTCGGAATGTTGGACTTCCATTATTGTTCTTCCATGGTTTTATATTGGGTAATAAAAGTCTTAGATGCTTCTGAGCAAAATGGATTTTATCCATTTGTTTATGTCAATTAATATAATTATAATATAATTGAAGGTTTTACGGGATATTAATCCGTTATGTTGATGTCATGTGATACATAATTCATATATGGTACTGATTATAGAACTAATATTGCTGAAAATTAAATGTAATACAGGTCCCTGCATAAAAATTACTGTTTTTTTTCTTAAATCTTTCCAACCCCTAATATTAAAAAAATATTGTACTAATAAAAAAATATTATTATCATTTTGGACAGTATATATAATATAACTATGAAGAAAGCGCCATTGATCACACCTGAATTTATAAGAAACCAATACTAATTAATAAGGTAGGACTTCTTTTTTTTTTTTTTTTTACAAAAGAAAAAAAAAACGTAGGACGTTTTAAAAGTGAATATTTTGGAAAAACCATGAGACTATGGGGATATACACATGAATATTAATGGATTGACAGATTAAATACAAGATAATGAAATAAATGTAAATTAATATGGATGCTTTGTCCAACACAGTTCTACAGATTTATTTAGTTCATTTACATTTATCATTATTTTTATTAATTTATAAATTATCAAAAATCTATTTTATTAATTTAATAAATTTAGCATTGCAGAAAAATATTAATAATTGTTAAGCTACACTAATTGCCCAAATAGCCCAAATTTTGTATTGGACTGATCGTGACGTTGGATATTGTTTTGGGCTCACTTTATTTATGGGGCCTGCATATCCCATCTTCTTGTTACCAACTTGATACATAGAAGTAATTACCCAAAGAAACTTAATACATAGAAGCTGCATATTTTATTTTGTTAGTGTTGTATTAATTCATAAGGTCATTTATTTTTATTCAAAACTATGTCATTTTGTATCTTTATAGTTATAATCTGTTTGCAGGCCTGTGTTCTGTTTATTGGCCCAATATCGTGTGTGATATGCTTTATTTTTGCCCATTCTATCTTAAATCTGAGTTATGCTATACGTGACTTCGACGTGACTGGACTCTTCTTTATATTCATCATTTCTTTAGGGTTGCATAGATCAAAGAGTAATGTTTGTCATTGTCTTTTCTCTTTCTCAATTTTGAGTGTTTTAGGATTAGGGTTCTCTGTGTGTATTAACAAAGAAAGCTTTCTAGTTTTCCATATGTTTTGTGTGTGTATGTGAGATTGAGTGTTAGATATTGTAATAAATTTGTAATCTTTTCAAATATTATCAATAATATAACAACTGCTCTCTACTGGAGCTAAAGACGTAGGCGATTGCTGAACTTCGTAAATTTTATATTTTCTAATTCTTTGATATTATTTTAATATCTTATATAACAGTTAGTTTAATTTTTTTCTATTTTTCTATTATCATCATCACGGTTTCGTTTATGTCACATAAAAAATAGAAAAATATATGTATATGGCTGATACGCTTTAACTGGTAGGACAATAATTTTTTTTTTAATTGGTAGGACAATATTATGTTATATATCATTGCATTTGATTACGTTGTTATTGAAAACGTGCTATGTTTTCAAATCATATTCAGTATTAAGCATCGATTTGATCAGGAAAAAAAAAAGCATTAAGCATCAATCATTTCGTTTCCACTACCCTCAATTATTCCATACTTAGAAACTATATCAAATCTCTAAGAAGTCAAATTCCAAATTTTATAATTTCACAAATATTTCGAGTACATGTTGGCATGTTGCCTCTCCATTTGCAGATGTGCTTCCCACGTAGTCCCCTTCACCAATAATAATATGTTAATATATAAGACCAAACACGGCCAAAGGATGCTTCACCATTGGAAAAGAAAAGCCATCTGTCTACAATTCACAGCAAGAATTAATTACTATTCATGACTAATCCCTGTGTGTCCTTCATTTTCCTTATTGTCCTTGCTATCCACTCTGTTTCAGTTTCATCTGAATACTACCCCAATAAATATGAACATGAAAATGAATCGCTGGGGGATGTGATTCCTCTAACAATTCCCACAGTGACTGATAGATTGGATGATTTGCTTTCTTTTGGTTACTACCACCAGAGCTGCCCAAATCTGGAAGCCATTATTAGCAAGAAAGTCAAGGAATGGGTTGACAAAGACTTCACAATTGCTGCTAGTCTCCTCAGGTTACATTTCCATGATTGTGCTGTCCGGGTATGAGACCAATATACATAACATTTCCACATTTCCCTTTTCATAAATTGTACATATAATTGTTGTTATGTATAAATGAATTGTATTATATGCAGGGATGCGATGCTTCTATTTTATTGAACCACGAGGGAAGTGAAAGAAAAGCCAAAACCAGCAAAACTCTGAGAGGGTTCGAAGTTATTGATGACATTAAAGCAGAGGTCGAAAAGCAGTGCCCAAAGATTGTGTCTTGTGCTGACATTTTGACAGCGGCTACTAGAGATGCCACAGTTCGAGTAGGAGGTCCTTATTGGAGTATTCCTTATGGTAGAAAAGATGGACGAGTTTCGATTTCCAAGGAAGCTGAATCTGTTCCAATGGGTCACGAAAACGTTACTGCTCTAGTGGAGTTTTTCCAATCACAAGGCTTGAGTATTCTTGACTTGGTGGTTCTATCAGGTAATAAAAAGAAAAAATTAAAAAACTATATGATATAATATGTAATTAATTTCATGTGTATATATATATGTCACAGGGGCACATACCATTGGAAGGTCTTCATGCGAATCGGTACAAGACAGAGTGTTTAGCTACAGAGGAACTGGAATGCCAGATCATTCCATTAATCCAGAGTACCTTAACTTTTTGAGAAGAAAATGCAGATGGGCATCGGAATATGTTGAGCTAGATGCTTCAACTCCATGGCAATTTGACAACAAATACTTCACTAATCTTCAGAAGAAGATGGGGCTTTTATATACAGATCAAATACTTTATTCTGATTCTAGGACTTTACCACTCGTTGCTACTTTGGCTTCTAATCCTTCAATCTTCCACAATCAGTTTGGAGTTTCTATGGCTAAACTTGGGAATGTCCAAGTCCTCACCGGTCAAGATCGTCAAGGCGAAATTCGTACAGATTGCAATTTCGTCAACTATTAATTGCTCAATCTCTGTTCTTTTTCATTCTTAAAATTAAGTTTTTGCCTTTTTGTTTGTTTCCAATTTGTTGTAACAAATATTCTTGTAATTGTTGTTTATACACTTTGTCAGTTCGGAAGTGCTGCTGGCTCGGGGTAATATATTATTTGGTCATACATGCAATAATATTTGAATTTTAATATTCTCAACTCTCAATATAATACCTATAGAATTTTTTTAAGAAAAAGGTAAAAAATTAGAAGCAAGCTAGTTTTCTGCTATACGGTGTGAGAAATGGTAAAGTAAAATAAAACTGAAGAAAGGCTCAACTTTTTTTAAAACATGGGGACCAAAATGAATCAGCCCTCAATGGGTTGGACCTAAATGATTTGTGACATTATTTAAGGAATAGGGATAAATTAACAGAGTTTTAAATAATCAAAGCAAAAATCATAATTACAAAATTGGTGGTAGGATTAGTAATGGATTAGCTAGGTCTTATAATATACACATGCAACCTAGCTAATTTGCGATAAAGGTTTAAGCAAACTAGTTTCTTTGGGTTTAATTTTTGGCTTTTGAATCATTCTCATCGTCTTTGTGGGCTCTATTTTGTCCTCCCCCTAGGGGACTATGAGTTGCTTCCAAGCGCTCCCTCATTGATCCAAAACCAAGGTCAAACAAAACAAGTAAAAAACCATCTCTATTTCTTTGTTTTATTTATTTATTTATTATCAGATTATAATTTTATTTTTAATTTAAAAGGGAAGTGAAAGAGGTGTGATTCGAATTAGAATTGACAAATTCGAAAATGATTCGTTAAACGTTATTAGCATCCATACATTTAACATGACATAACAAGTCAACCTGTTTAAATTCAAAATTGATAAAAATAGGCACGATTAAATAAAAATAAACTTTTTTAATATATTTTACTTACATATCAGACTATTATATGGAAAATATACTTAATTAAATGTGACATAAATATAATAAAGTAAAATATAAATTAAATTAGTATACAAAAATTAAAAAAAAAATAGAAAAGCATGTGATTTGATACATTATTTTTCAATATAATAGTTTATAAATGTATTAAACAAATTAATCAGTTTAACATGGATATTAATAGGTGTGAATTAATAATTTTAAAAAAATAATTGGATACCTACGTGATTTATTAACAAGGATTACACACACCACTGAACGGACCACACTTGTCTATCTCTATTCCTCTATTATTTGTTATTTAATGCATTTAGTTTCGATTAATATTTGTATTTTCACCGCCACCAGCACAGGACAGAGTGATAAAGCAATCCCTCTTCCCATCACCTAAAAGGCATAGCTAAAGCAGTCCACGACACCTTTGCTTTTCCTCTTTTTGTTTTCAGTATCTTTCTCTCTCATTTGAATTCTTATAGTAAATAAATAAACACAATTCACTTCAAATTCAAAGATATATCTCAAAATATATGCACAGCCTCTCCTTTCCATATCCTTGAGCTCTAAACCCAACCCTTCATTGTATTAACTATTATACACATATATAGAGCTCACCATCTAATATTTAAAGCTTTGTTGGATGATCTTTATTACCATAATCTATATATATGCATGGCTAGTGATGCTATATCTCCTTCAACCACTTGCATGACCCTTTTCTTTCTTCTCATTATATTTCATTCTTCTATGGCTACCAACATGTTTGGCTTCCCTCCCTTTACCTCCTCTTCTTCATCAAGATCATATGGAGGTGGTGAGAAGAAAAACTCCATGGAATTCACTACCAGAAAGTTACATGGCATTGGCAATTCCAAGACCTTGTCAACACGACAAAGTGTAGCAATGCCAACTAATAATGGTCATAACAATGTTAATCCTCCATCAGCTCGAAGGAAAGCTCGATTCCAAGCTCGCCGCTCGCCATTGCCATGGCAAGATAAGATCTTCAATGCCAGTGAACATGAAGTTCCCAGTGGTCCCAATCCCATATCAAATAGGTGAGCAACCAAAAGAAATAGATAAAAAGGGAATTATAATCTGAATCTACTGATATGATGACTAATTAAGATGATGATCTTAATTAGTGTTTATGGGATTTATATATATATATATACAGTTTGCAATATCTTTATTTTTAGGGCTATTGGGGATTTATATATAGTGTAATATGATCTCTACAGTTTAATTCTTATAATTATTATTTTTGTATGACAGAACCTTTGAAACAATCATTTGGCCATGAATATGTATATGAGATTCTAGTAATGATTTTTTGGGTTTTTTTTCTTTTTTTCTTTCTTGAATGCTCATCATTGTCCCATATCCCTCTCTTCCTTTGGGTTATGCCTAAATTTCCTTTATTGTTTGATTTTCCTCTTTTTCATATTAATATGGATGAAATATTGCTTTCTACATATATAGAATATTGTAGTTGTATTTATTTTCTAGCTCTTCACCATATATATATAAATATATATAGCTTTTAATATAATACTATGTTTAGAGATAGAGAAGGAAAGGAAAGGTTTTTATCCAAATTCTAGTTACTATCTGGCTAGTCTTCTACTTTTCTACCAGATGAGATAAAAGAAAGATAATGATATACCTACAGTACCAAAAGGGATTCTCTATGTTTTGGAAAAATAAAAAAGTTTTCAAAGGAAAAAAAAAAATTCTTGAATGGCTGTCATAGTTTTATATATTTGGAAGATGATAATGATTTATGTTTTCATATTATATATATGCAATAATATATTCTATTGAAGAGGTAATTTACAGTTACCATAGATTATTTCTCCGTATAATGTTTTTATCTTATACATAAAAAAGAGATCATTAGTTCTAGCTGCTACCTTATTGATTGTTTACCATATTGATGCAACTAAAGTGACTGAAAATCGCAATACATATATAAACCATTCATATATATTATATATCTATGCAATAAGGGCTCTGGTTTGGCACGCTCACAGAAGCTTTGTATTGTACTAGTAAAGTGCATTCAGATATTTGGTAAGAAAAAGGCCCGCATATTTAATTAATATATGGGACGTATTTTAGTACGATACGCGTTGGATAACTTATCCGAGAAAAAAGAAATGGTTATTCACCAAACAAAAAAGAAATGGTTGGGTTCAAGTAATTGTTCCTCTCAGCTGTCAGCCTTGTAATATTTATTAAATATACTTTTTTTTAAAAAAAAAAAAACTATGTAAAGTCTATTTGTCTAATACAACACGAAACTTGTAATATTGATTGCAATTTTTTGAATTTAATTTTTTTATAAATATGTTATTAAATCTTATTAATTTATTTACTATCTTTAAATATCTACTCATTTAGATTATGTATCTATCCTAGGGGTAATAAAGATAACTTTTAAAATAATAATAAGCAATTTATCTATTTTTAGGTAAAAATTTAAAATAAAAACAACATAAATTATACAGTCCAACCCAATAGGATAGAATACTTTATCCTAATATACTTCACTGTTACCGCAGAGTTTTTGTTGGCAAACAATCATGGTATTCTTGAGGGATTTATGGGGTTTTTTTGTAACTCCTGAAAATTAATTAGCAAAGCGTAAATATAATATATATATATATATTAAAGTTGAAAGCTATTGTATATATATATATATATATAATTGAAATATCCATACTATTTTAAAATGTACATGGCCGTTTACAATCTAATATCAGTGACGCTTTTATATTATTAATAACAATATACATTATGGTTCATATATTTATATATTTTGGATTTTAAAAATGAATAACATGGTCAATGTATGGTAAAAAAACACCAAAACAATCTAACTAAAACATTATTTTTTTGGTATATCATTTAATTAAAAGCACGGTAGACCAATTTCAAGCCATAAGCTAGTAATTTTTTATTTTATTAAATGTTGAATTAGATGCCAATTGCAAGCAGATTTCAGGCCATTATCTGGGTTTTGGATAAACAAAAGAGGAAGAGGGACATAATGATGCAAGAAATGCAATGTGGTATTTTGGGGGGCTTTTTATTTCAGACGAGACTGCATTGTAATTATTAAAGGGAAATTAAAAGCAAACAAAGGGGTGAGCATAAAAAAACCATTGTTTTGCGTGTAAAGTCATTAGGACCTGGCATCCAAAGCAGTGGCTGGTGAGAGAGAGAGAAAGAGAGAGAGAGAGCTAAAAACTTCTTCTTCTTCTTTTTTTCCTTTTTTTTTTACCTAAATAGCCCTTAACCCTTTATTGTAACTACATTCATACCCTTCTCTGTCTCTTTCTTTTAAAAGCTGAACCAAACCACAAAAGGTTGGTCTTCGTCTTCATGTGCCTCATCCAGTGTTTTTATCCTCTTGTTAGCTACCTTCTCTTTGTTTTCTGTTTCAGCAGTGGGGAGCTATTTCACCACCTCACTTTGGCCCTTCTTTTATAAGCTTTCTTTAAAAGCATGGCCTTCAAAATCTTGGGAAAGATATTCACCCCGGTTTTGAAATTGGAATCTTCATTATTTATTTTTTTATTTTTTATTTTTTTCCTTTCACCAATTTTTAATGTGGTCCACAAAACTAAATATATAATATGGACTCTTTTTTCTCCAATACCCTTTTAGGTACTGAACCCCCCTGCACTACCAATTTGTTGCAAATTTTTACACAAGCTGTTGCTTTAGAATTATGACTCATTTAATGGCTTCAGGCTTTACACCACCCTCTTGCTATGATTGAGTTGCTTANAATATTATTGGTGTTACCTGTACCAATAACAGAGTACCGATCATCCTATATTCAGAGTAAGAAGAAATTCACAAGATAAAATTTGAACTTTGGACATGAAGTATATTCTCAGTGCTACCAAGCTTACAAATACACTTTTAAAGGGGAATTTGAATCCACACGGTGTCACGAGTGACAAGTGGGAGAAATCCTGGTAAAAAGGAATAAAGCTATATATTTTAGCTTAAAAAAAGAACAAACAAACTCTTACTCTCTGGGATTCACAGGCCAAGGACATTAGCGTGAATTAAATAAGCATGTAATCATGAAAGCATAAAAATAAAACAAAAGAACATTGCTTTTGATTGTGGACTTTCCCTCACCCTCCACCTCTTCAAAGAAATATAATATTATCAAATGCTAGAATTAATGTCTCAAATCCCTGTCTTTGCAGCTTTTGAAAAACTATTCACGAATAAGCATCTTCCACAACAACCCAAATTTCTATTTGCTCATTGCAACAGGGACAAATCTTCAGCTAGGGAAACAGTTTGAAGCTTCAAATCAATCTAGCAGCCATATGGCTTTGCAAAAGTGACACACAAGAAAACTAAAATAAATGCAAAAACAGCTGAAAAACAAGCATTTGGAAGTTGTAGGAATTTGTGATAGAGTGGCTTTTAATTGTAAAAATGCTTATTTATTTATTTTTATAGAAGAAGTTAGAGTTAGGTCCACCAAACCAAACCAAACTTCCTCATAACTCATCAGACCTTCATGGATCTATGATTTCTAGAAAACCAAAATGCCCCTTTCAATGTATGATAAGATGTTTCTCACCAAATCATTATGAATTTCATTCATCAAGTTCAGTTTCTCACATATCAAATTGATGTACTATCTGCCATGGAAGCTAGTGGTTTGCTATTATCTAGTCACGCAATACATACTCGAATCTAGCTAGTCCATTAATTAAGGAATCATATGAGATTGTGAATGTCTCTGTCTGTTTTCGATGCTATAAATATCACACAACCTCGTGCAATTTTTCATCCACCGCATAAAGGGTGTCTAGTCTACCATGGCTACAAGAACTGTTTCCATCTTAACAACCCAGTTCATAATTCTCTCCCTCTGTTTCTCTGCCATAACTATGGTCTCTGGAACTTATGATGGTTTTGTGAGGACCATGGACCCCAAATTGCTGGGCCTCCAAAAAGAAAAGCTTAGCCATTTCCGGTTATATTGGCATGACACATATTCTGGGCCTAGTCCAACTGCACTGCGGCTAGTTCGACCACCCAACAATGCCACAGGAACATCATTTGGTGCCATAACCATAATTGACGATCCTCTAACCCAAGGGCCCGAACTCAGCTCCAAATTGCTAGGCAGGGCTCAAGGATTCTATGCACAAGCCTCACAGCAACAGGTTGGTTTGCTAATGGTTATGAACTTTGCATTCACTCATGGCAAGTACAATGGCAGCACCATCACCGTGCTAGGGAGGAACCCGGTTTTCGACAAGGTGAGGGAGATGCCGGTGATCGGAGGAAGCGGGCTTTTTCGGTTTGCCAGAGGTTATGTTCAGGTCAGGACTTACATGTTCAATCAAAGTACAGGGGATGCCATAGTTGAGTATAATGTGTATGTGCTGCACTATTGATGATATGGTCAAACTTTTTCTATTGATATTGGAATTATTCTTCATCCTTTAATTTTAACTTTAAGCTTAGTGGGGTTTGCTTCAAAAGTTGGTATAAGGATTCGGGAATGTACAAGGGTTGACCTATCTAAATAAAAATTGGTGTCATTTCTTGATCAAGTAAAAGGAAAGCTTTTGATCTTTGCGAGTCATTTGTAACTTTTAGGCTGTAGCAAGGATTTTTAATCCTTCAATAGTTGTAAAAAAACATGCTCTAGATTGATCTCATAGTTTTATTTTATTTTATTTTATTTTTTAAAACTAAAATTCTGATAAAGAAAAATAAATCATTTAAAAGGAACCACTTAAAATGTCACATAACATGTAAGTTTCACTGATAATTTATTACTAGTTGATGAAAAAAATAAAACTCTTATGCCACTGACCCACATCATCTGGTATAATATGATGGGTTAAGTAGTCCATTAGACTATTTTTCTCTAAATAAATGTAATATCTAATCCTCAAGTTTTATATATTTTGTTTATAACCTGATATTTTGTTTTTTGAGTATGTTCTTCGTTTTTAAGCTAGGGATGTCATTTTGATGCTTTTTTCCACTGATGGTTGATGCGTGACAACTTGATGGCTCAGACTCATAAATATTATTTCGCCTTCACCTAAGGTTTCATTATGTGTGATTTGTGCCTCTAGAGTATTCTCTTTTTCTCTTATCATCTATGTGCGCGTGAAAAGTTTTTCTGTGTGAGTTTTTTAGGTATGAGAGGAAATTTTCAACTGAAGCCGTGGATGTAAGTAATTTTGCCCAACCACATAAATACTGTGTTTTGTGATATTGTTGATATAATTTTACTTACTTAAAATCGTAATAAAAATTTTGATATATGACTGGCATTGTTACCCATATTAGAGCATTTGGCTCTTTTTATTTTTCAAAAGTTACTGTCATATAAGATAAATAAATAGTCTAATTTAAAAATCTTTTTCAATGGCTATGTCTAAATAGTCTGTTAAGCTGATTTGGCATAAAAAAAAAATAAAAAATGTCTAAAAGACTGTTTATTTCTAGAATGCCTGTTAGACAGTTTAATTCATTAATTATATTTATTTTTATTAATTTTGGTTAACTTTTAGATCATTTTTAATTTGTTTTAAACACAACCACTTAAATAACTTTTAAAAATACATTGTAACACATAAGCAGAAAGACTTGTATTTCTTCTGACACATTAATTTTATTGGAAAGAACCATTAAAAATGCTTTTATAAAGTAGATTAGTGCTCAGCCAATTAAATATAATTTAGAATAAATACATAATATGTTTCAGATAGCATGATTGTACTGTATATATACATATAATAATAAAATATTATGATAGGCGTAGTAAACCAGCATAATTGGAGCGTGTGGCATGCAAATGATTTCCAATTCCTCATTGTGTTGATCATGCTTTTCTTCCTTCGCCAATATTCTTAAAACTTCTAGGTTTGGAAGAATTCTAGAAATGTCTCTACTTTAGCAGTTGTTTTTTAGAAATTGTGATCTGACGTGAATCCCTGCTTTTTGCCAACATATATGGAAGTTCTAGACCCAATTAGATGGCCTATATATGTACATAATATCATGAGCATTAATTGGATGCGAAATATAATTATAAATATATGTAGATACATACATACATACATACATACATATATACTTGACCTTTATTATTATTATTTTTTGGTAAATACTCGACCTTTATTATCTTATCTCATCGTATGTGTGATATGATGAAATAAAATAGTAAAGGTAATACGTGTGTGGGCCATGAAAATCATGCTAGTTAATTGCAGGCTTCATGATAAGACTAGTACCAAAATATATGGGAAAAGCTACAGCATATTTGAGATCTTAACACAGTCTAATTAAATATAAACTACTACATCTTCTCTCAATTCTCATAAGTCATAATAGCTTCATGGACCAAATCAATCATAATATACAGATGCTAATGTTTCACTGGACCACCTACCCTTCATTTGGTCATCTTCTTTGTGGATTTTAAATCTCCTCCTAATATCCTTAAATAATATTTAATTTATCACCCATTTTCCTTAGTATCCATTATTAATGCCCTATATAAAGATGCTTGAGTGACGCATAAAAACCCTTCCTTTTCAATTCTATGATAAGGTCTTACATATTTTATTGCTTTTTGCTTTTATGTATAGTTTGGTGCGTGGTAGATTAATATTGATCAATATAAATTGATGAAAACTCCAATAACAAGATATTTTAAATCGAGCAGGGAAAAAGGGAGAGGTAAATCATTAGCAGCTCTGATATAGTGATAGTATAAGCTCTAGTATCATATAAACTGCAATTTAGTATTATTTTTTAAATTTAATTTATAAAAAATAGACTGAAATTGAATAATATAATTTGATAATATATACATCCAGCTCCAATTCATTCATTGAATATTTATGATCAAACTTACAGAGCAACGATTCTGATTTATTATTTTAATTTATATATCCAAAAAAGGAAAAAAAAAAAAAAAAGCCAAAGCAATAGTATTCAAGTTGTTTATATCCCTTTCATCAGTTCGCTTTCACCGAAATAAAAACTTGATGGTCTTTTCTTCGTTATTCTTCTCATCTTCCCATATTCCTTTCAATGGTCGGTCGCACGTGGCGTTTCTCCATTGGCTAACAGCCTTACTGCAAAGAATCTCGACCATCAATTATTCTCACCCACACTTGGAATTATTCCCATAGATCCATCTGCCGTTGAAAAAAGAGAATCCTAGTAATACTTTATCTGTTTTCCTTTTCCCATTTGTTTAGATAGCTAGCTAGATAATCTCACATTTAACTGTGTTCAAATATATAATTCAATTTTATTTTACCTGACAATATAATCTCATATTAAAGCTTAGATTATGAGTTTTAACATATGCTATTTTTTATATTTCAAAATTAATTTATTTTTCATACGATTTTTTATAATTAAAAAAAATTTTACAGATTTTGTTCTCTCTTTTTTTCAAGTCAGAAAGTGTCAATCTCATTTTAAAATGATATTAAAGTATACAATTAAATTTCAATTCATTTCTCACAAATTTAAACTTATAAAAATAATTGTACAAATTAGTTAAAAAAAAAATTCTTACATATATGAGAAATTTAAAAAGAAAAATATATGTATTATTCCTAGAATTGATAACAATTAATAAACTAATATGCTCAGGGTCCCTATATAAACCATATGTACTGCACAACTTTAGTTCATTCTAGATAACATTTCAAACAGATTAATTAATTGCCTCCCTCATCAAAATCTCAAAAGGCCTCCATAGAAACCCACTGAAACATCTGTAAACAAATATGGCTAAGTACTACAACCAATCTTACATGGACAACTTCTCAATCCCTCTCCATCTGTGCTTCTTCATTGTGATCCTCTTCTCGGTGATGGGGTTGTCATGGTATATAAACTACGAGTCGAAGTTTGAGGACTTGATGATTCAAGTGAAGCTGTTCCTGATGCTTGTTCCTCTGCTTCTTCTGCTGCTTGTGCACTGCCTGTCAAGCGGTTCTGTTCCACTTTTGGTGCCTTTGCCGGAGAGAGATTCGCTGCATAGAGCTGGAGGGTCTCCGTGGGGAGTTGGCCTTCTGCTTATCTTCCTTCTCTATTTGATTTCTTACCAATCTTATTTCCAACAACGCTGGTTTCCCTTAGTAACCAGATATTGATCAATATCTATATCTATATCTATTTCTATATGTCCATCGAGTAGGTTATGAATATTAATGATTTTGTAACATTAAGTTTTGTTTAGTTTGTACACACTAGCATTAATTATATTATTATATAAAGAAAAAAAGCTGTGTTGTTGTCTTTTGTAAGGATTTTTTGTTATTAACTTCATTCTATTCCTATATAGAGGGCTGGAGACCCCGTTAGAAGTGTCACTTCTTTTCTTGCATACAATTCATTAATTATAACCAAACATATGGTTTACTTGTGATGTATATATATATATATATTCCCACCATAATTAATTATGGTATATTGTAGAAAGAACAAGAGCAAAAAAAAATCTTGTATATGTTTTGAGTTTTATTATTTATCATTAGTAGTGATCGTCGTCAATGAATTTTACGTAGTAAATTTTAATTAAAAATATTTAAATTTATTTTATTTTTTAATATTAAATTTTTAATAAAAATAAATGAATATATAATAGTAACTAATTAAAACGTATTTTTCTTATGTTTTGGATAGTCTAAGATTGTTAATTTATTGCACAATTTGTAGGTTGAGAAGAATATGGAAAGCTCATAGTTCTCATGGGTAGCCAAATCGAGTTAAACAGCAAGAAGTTTGATGGAAATGGCGTACGCGTGGGCAATATGTCAAAAACTCCTGTCCCTATGAATTAATGGCATCTCCTGTACATGCATAGAGTTTTTTAGCCTATGTTTGAAACCAAATGCTTATAATGGGAATCACTTGCAATTTAATTCAAAAATGACTTTTTTTTTTATTATTATTATTTTATACAACATCCAATATCAAAAAATTGACCAATCCATGAAGCCTAACTTGGAAATTTTTCATATCACATATATGATATATCTATCTAGAAATAAATGCATTTTAGTATTCTGTATTTGTTAAATTTGCATATTAAATTTTTTAATTTTAAATGTATCACATTAAATTTCAAACTTACATTTTATGTCACATTATACCTTCAAGATTCAAATATATCACATTAAACCTTCAATTTACATTTTATATCACATTAGGCCTTCAAATTTCAAATGTATCACATTAATCTTTCAATTTATATTTTATATCATAATAAACAATTAATGTACTTTAAAACCTTCTAGAATTTTTATTCATTTTTACATAAAAAAAACACTACAATTAATTTAAAAATTTAATATTTTCTACTTTGTAAAAAATTACAATTTAATCGAATTAAATTTAATTTAATGGAATCTGTTAAATGCAGTATAATAATTCTAAAACTCTTTTATTTTACCAATTTTCTAAAATATTTAAAATATATATATATTTTATTCCTCCAAAAAATTTTATTCATCCTAAAATAAAAAAATTATGAAAAATATAGGATTAAATAAATTTTTATGATAATTTTTTTTGAAATTTATGATAAAAAAATTCATGATAATTTTTTTTTTAGCAATTTAGGATGAAATAAAAAGGTTTAAATGAAAAAAAAAATTAGATTATTTTTTATTTATATTTTTGAAAATTAGTAAAAAAATGTAAATTAGAGACTTAATGTGTTACATTCGAAATTTGAAGACCTAATGTGACATATAATATAAATTGAAAGTTTAATATGATACACTTAAAATTTAAAAGCCTAATATGGCAGAAAATATAAATTAAAAAATTAATGTATTAAATTTGAAACTTAAAAATCTAATGTGCAAGTTTATCTAACTATAAAATACTAAAATTCATTTATCCCATCTATATATATAATAATTGGGAGATGTGCAAGTGTGATTCCTTTTTCTTTTTTCTTTTTTGCTTTATCGAGCTAGATAATATTAGAGGGTCCATACCAGCAATCAGCAGCTGGCATATATTCTCATGGCTTGATTAGAATTAGAAGAAGAAGATGGTAACTAAAATCTGAGCTTCTTAATTAAGAATATCTTGTTATGTTCCATATGAATTATAATTTAGTAAAAAGTAGATAGAGGGAATCAAAAGCATATATACTTAAATATAACTAAATTAAAGGTAGAAGACAAAAAAAGCAGTAAAGGTGAAAAATATTAGACTGAGACCTAACGTATTTTGGACTAGGAGCCTTACCCCTTTCCCCTTCATACTTGAAAACAAGCTTCTTTTGCTTTTTTTCTTTTTGTGGGTTCACATTAATCAGTTCATGAATAAAGTGATTAAATTCTTCTTTTTTAGTTTTAATTGCATTGCCAAATGCCAACATTTTTTTTACATGAATCGCTTTTTTTTTTTCTTTTTCTTTTTTCTTTTTTTGGGATTTGGACTGAATGCATATTTTTCCCATTTTCAGAAAAATGAGATAAATATAAAACAGTCATTGGCAGGGGCTTGATTACACGTGTCAGAGGCAAACAGTGGCACGTGAGTTTTGGCACCAAGCATAAACAGTCAGCCCCACATCACATGTACCCGTACGGAAAATTAGGTCTGCCCGAGGAGGGATAGTACGTACAAACGAGAGGTCAAAAATATTTCAAATTTCCAAACACCCACCACAATCTCAAGGCATGGACCGTTGGATACCTATAAGATGCGTCAGATCGTCAACGTTTTAGTGTTTATCCAACGGTGACAAATGAAAATGAACCATTTATTGGAGATCGATACACAGAAGTGTATATAGTACTCAAGTCAAAGTCTTGATAAGGGACGCCACAAGATTAACTGACAGACTCCGCCTTGGGAACTCTTTTTGTCCACATTAAACAAATTAAATTTACAGAAAAAAAAATAGTACAAAAGGAAAAATTAATAAATTATGCATCGACTTCCATCTTTCTTATAAATAAAAACCAAACCCAAATATAAAAATAAATGTTGGCTTAAAAGCCTCGAATGATTACAGCATGAAAGTCGTATTCGTGTTTATGTTAAAAAANTGTTTATGAAATTATCGTATGACTTGTTATCTTACTCATTAACACGTTAAATTTATTTTTAAAATTATTTAAAAAAAAATAAAAATTATATTTAATTTATAGTTTATAGTCCATACTAAAAAATAATAAAGCACAACCAAACATAAATATTTATATCATTTTACAAACCAAAAATAAAAACTAAAGCAACATGTTTAATATATATTAAAAAAATAACAAACCACAAAAACATAATACTTAAATCTTTTTACAAATGAATAATAAAAATTTAAAACAATATTGTTTAAAATAACAATAATACATAAACATATTTAATTTCAACCACATCTTCATTTCGTTAGATTTTTTTTATAGTTAAATTACTAAATTGCCATTAAAAATTAATGGGTCCATAATGAGTCTAATGAATTTTCGCAAGTCAACTCGTTAAAACCCATCAAAATAACAGATTTATAATGGATCAATCTGTTATCAACCCAATCCGTTTCAAATAAATCTGAAACCGTAAAAAATATTCTTGTTCGTGTCATGTAAACAGATCATATTGAAATTTACCAGGTCTATCTAAATCTAAAAGGGTTGTACACAATAATACTAAGTCTAGTTTCAATTTGTAAAATGTATATCAAGGATTGACGAATAAATTTGAATTTAGATGGAGGACAGAGACATTGGTACTATATATATGATGATTAAGAAAAATAAAAAGAATTTTACATTTGTAGGAATAATAATTGGTTTGGTTTGGCTGTGTTTGGCTGCTTATTGACACAAGGATATCAGTAGTTTCTCCTACCTTAACTGGTATCCACTATGTAGGCGTGTTAGGAATCCAAATAGTTCCTAAAGTTATAAAATCTTCAAGGAGTGGTCCTCAGTACTATTCTACTTTATATTTTACCACTAATAAAAGATAAAGGACTTTTGAGCATTTTCGATTTTTCTTTTTCTTTTCATCTTCCTTTTTCAGTACTGGCTAGGTTATGAGGAATTTAACACTATGAGACTAACAAGCTTAATAAGATGCCTAAACAGAATGGAGGATTGCAAATGGCAAATTTTCAAGCGCGGATTGCAGAAGCTAGACAGAGTTTGAGGATATACTCAACAAGCTCAAAAAAAAAAAAAAGTTATGGAAGGAGATTGCACGGCAAAATGAAGCATAATGCCATAAACTATTCTTTTACCTTTTCTACAACAATGCTTACTACCTTAGAGAAAGTAAAGAGACTTTTACCAAGATTTACAGGTAGTAAAGCAAGGTAAGGAGACATGTAGCTTTCTCTACGCTTTCCATAGAAACAAACACTCCCTAAATAGAAAGTTTCAGTTTACAGTAGTGAACCATGACATCATGTAAGCATACCACAATTCCAACAGACAAGCTTAAACTAAAAGATAAAACCATGCAAAGAAGGCTGATAAGCTATAAGGAAGAAAAGTAGTAATAGTACAAAGGCCACTCCCCATGGTGAGCCCCCAGCTCGGTGTATAGCACCAGGCTCAGACCCTGGAATTGGGATGCTAAGTTGACTGCCTGTGGAGAGCCAATGAACTGCAATTACTAAAAGTAAAGGGGAAATTACCAGCAGGCGCTGTAACAGCTCCAATGCTGTCGCCATTACCGCATCATAGATAACATAGCCCAAGAATCCACAGACGAGCATCATTGCAGCCATTGGAAGCCAATGCTCTGAGAAACTGAAACTGAAAGTACCGGATCTGGAGGCTGAAGCCATGAGAAAGTTTTCCAGTGATTACCAATAATGGAAAGAATTGATGAATATTCAAATACCAGAATTTATTCTTGTGGACTTGTGCTGTATTTGTTTTCTGCAGGAAATATAATAGAGTCTGCTAAGAGTTCAGTGATTACTATAGTGCAGTGTCTTGATGTGGAAAGACATAGAAATACAAGCCCATAGGTCCTTTTGTATTTATTTTGATGGACTTATGCATTGTTGCTCAGTTGGAAAATAATAGTCTCTATTATTATAACATTTTGTAGCTTTTTTATAACAAAGTAACAAAAGGAATAACTTTTACCTTTTACCAAGTTAAAGTTAGGATTCCCATATTCAGGCATGTGGTCATGGATTCAGCCACTCACTCTGCTTCATGGCTTATGAGGGCAATATTGGAATATTACAAGATCAAATCTGGTGAGATTCTCCATGATCAAAACTAAAATCTGGTCACAATCTCATTTCTGTGCATTTCAATGACCTCGTGCCTTGTTTTATTTACAGAGATGGAATTACACAGAAAAAAACTCTTAACTGCAATTTACAGTCAGGTTCAAGTTTACAGTCCTGATAACCCTTAAAACTTTCCTTACCCAAGACTTAATTTCCTAAGTTTTGCTGAACGAAGTCCTAAAATTTGTTCAATGGTCAATACTGGAGCACCAAATCCTTACTAGTCTCTGTTAATGTCCCCCACCTTGGAATTACAAATTACATGTGGCCTACCAAAGACCAAACACCAAAACTTTTACAAGCTCTGTTAAATTGTAGTATGCACTGTGATTGGTATTCCATTTTCTTACTTTTCCTCTGTTCTGTCCTCAACTATCTTGTGCATCCATATTTTTCAGCCGAAATCCAGTAAACTGGATACAAAAATGACTTTTTATCAATCTATAATCAAAATTATCCTAAAACCTCTTTCATAATCTTTTCATAAGAACCACCCCCCGACTCCACCCAACTGCATCCAGGAACCTTTGTCAAACCCATCTGTTTCATAGCTACTCTCAGGTCAGCAGCATCGGTCCAGCAACCAGAAAGACAAGATACATTAGAAGCAAGTACATAATTTGCACCCAGGTTGGGCTCTGATTTAAGCAGGACTTCTGCAAGCTTATCATCCAAACTAGGAATCTGGCCATGGTTCCTACAAGCACCCAAGAAGCTCCTTAATATAACTGAATTTGGCTCCATTGGCATATTCTTGATTATTTCATAAGCTTCGCTAATCAAGCCAGCTCTTCCAAGCAAATCCACCATGCAACCAAAATGTTCCATAGTTGGCTTGATATCATATAACCTCACCATCTGATTGAAATACTTTTGGCCCTCGCCAACAAGTCCCAAGTGGCTACAAGCTGATAAGATCACAGCAAAAGATTTGCTGTCTAGTTTTAGCCCAATCTGTTCCATGTGAGTAAACAAGGAGATAGCCTCCTCCCCTCGGCCATTATCTGCAAGACCAGAGATCATTACTGTCCATGACTGCAAATTCTTCTCCCACATTGAATTGAATATTTGGAACGCTTTCTCACTGTGCCCGCATTTCGAATACATCTCGATGAGAGCTGTCCCCAAAGCAACATCAACCAAGATGCAATTAACGATTGTGTAGCAGTGAATGGACTTTCCGACATTGACATTGAGCAGACAGGTACAAGCAGAAAGCAAGCTCACCAATGTGACAGAATTTGGTTTTTCATTAATCATTGCCATATCTCGAAAAACCATAAAGGCTTTGGAAGCATTGTTGCTGTAAAGAAGAATTAACATAACATAAATGAAGGGAGGTAATTTATAAAAAACAAAAAACAAAAAAAAACACGAGGTTCGCTGGCTAACAAAGAGAATTAGGATAAAATTTCCTACTAGAAGCATACAAAATAAACTAAATGCATTCAATGGAAAAATAACCATTATAACCATACATGAAAATCATATAAACTGAAGCATTATAACTAATATACCAGGCAACATATGCGGCGATCATAGAGCTCCACGAAACCACATCTCTCACACGCAATTCGTAGAACACCCTTCTTGCAAGTTGAATTGAACCACAAGCACCGTACATCCGCAAAAGGGTATTCCCTATATACCGATCCAAATCCAAACCCACCTTCATAATCAACGAGTGAACTGACCCACCGACTCCGAACGTCAAACATTGACCACAAGCTTTCAAAACAAAAGGGTACGTAAAATTGTCAGCTTTAAGACCAATCTTTTGCAGCCGAGAGAAGAGTTTTATTGATTCAACAGGGACAGAACTCTTGGAGAGCGCTCTGATAACTAGATTCCAAGCAAAAAGCGGTGGAGTATAAGTATTTGATACTTGATCAAAAACGTCTTTAGCAAAATCAATTGATTTCGAGCAGGCAAACAACAGGTAGTGGGAGATGAAGCGCGGGTCACGATCCAGACCCGATTTGAGGATGAGAGAGTGAAGCTGGAGAAGATGGTCGGGTTTTGAGCTTTGGAATTGGAGGAGAGTTTGAATATGGCGGGAAATCATGTTAATTAAGTTGTTTAGGCCTCACATCGCATCTTCTTCTAAGTTCAAACTTAGGTTACGAAATAAAAATTTGAAATTAAAAAAAATAAAATAAAAAATAAAAAAGGTGCGAAATTTCACTATGTTGGCCTTTGGGCAAACGACGTCGTACGTATTTGCCGAATCACGGTTGCGACGGAAATACCCATCGCCACCAACAGAGGGGATAAAAACTGTGTATTTGTGTCCATAAACCCTAAAACTGGAGAGGGCGTGGATAAAACCAAACAGGGACACAATGAAAGCCTCCGAAACTTCCAAGAAACCCAGCACCAGTCCCCTACGCAGAGAAAACTTCAGCAAACCCCATTTCCGACCCGCCAAGGACGATACCAAGCCTGTCCTCCAAGACCCAGTAATCTCTCTCTCTCTCTCCCCTTATATACATATATATATAAATCGATCTTTATATATTATTTTGATTTTAAAAGTTTTTGCTTTTTTTGCTTTATAGATACTGAGGTCGGACCCGATTGAGACTGAGGAAGCTGTACTCCGATTGCCTCCCTTCCCTATTCCAACATCGACAAATCCTCCTCCCTGAAATGGGTTTGATTGCTACGGAAGTGTACTTCCTTATCCCTTTCAAATTGTGTTTATGCTTTTCTATTTCATTATTTTGAATTTTGTGGACTTTTTAGATTGAATAACATTATGAGATAGAGAAGGTTTTTTCTGCTCATGGAAATATGTTTCTTTCCTTGTGAAAAATACAATCTTTTTTTTTTCATACAAATTGGAAGTATGGGTTTGAACCACTCTTCAGTTACGCAACGTCAGTACGCAACGTCAGTTAGCTTTAGAAGGAAAAAATGAGATAGATAGAAACAAGTGATGAAACAATGACAATAAAAATGTGCCTTGTGTTCCATAAATTGTTTTCAAAAATTGTTTTAAAAAGTTACAATCAATTTTATTGAAGAATAAAAAATTATACATTTAAGAGAGCCGTCAGTTATTATCTTCGTAGGATGCAGAAGATGTGCGTCCAAGAATATCAGGAAACTTGGAAGGTAATGTGAACAAAGGCTCATTAGCACAACCTTGACAAGCAAGGCCTAATGCATGTCCCAATGCTCGTGATACTGGAACTGCAACAGCATTTCCAACTTGAATATATCTGAAACATATCGAAAATTCTTTCATTTATATAAAACTTCATCAAAGATATCAAAAATATATGTTTTAGATATTGGAATATACCTTTCTTTGACCGGACCACAAAGTTTATAGTAATCCGGAAATCCTTGAAGCCTTGCATTTTCACGGATTGAGAGCACCCTATCTTGTTCAGGGTGTATTATTTGCTGCAAAGCCATTTAAGTTGTGTTAAAACTTAAATCTATCCACATAGACGAAGTAGAGTAAAATTAAGAGATTATATAACCTGGTTATGAGGTTCAGCTCTAGTAACTACTGTTGGTACAGTTTCATCCCACCACAAACGAGCAAAAGGTCTGTAAAACACAATGAGATTGAAAACCAAACCAATAAAAAAAAAGAATGAAAGTAAGCATGAATACTAACTTTGTTGAAGATCCGTTCACAAAACTCATGGCATAATCAGGAACCTGAAATGTGTTAAGTTTTGAAATAATGAGACGTCCTGAAAAAACTTTAAAGATTAAAAAAATACAAAAATAGTATGAATTATTACCAAAGGCTTTCCCGAATCCAAATAAACCCTCGCAACATCTGGATCCCACTCTACTTTATTATCCGGACGTATGCGGACACCCGGAAAATCTCTAAAGTTTGCTCCCTTAATAATAAAGTAAACTAACAAATAAGGTAAATTAAATACACGTTATGAATCCAAAACAATATAATGCCAAAAACCAACCTTTTTCTTAGGAACTCGACAAACTCTAGCATAATCATCGGCATTCAATTCCAGAGAACGGTGGTCGTATAGCAGTAATTGCTTGGATGGGTTTGGCGAACCAAACATTTCTACAAAGACATACAAAACATAAGCCAAAAAGGCAAATGGCTGAAAAGAAAATGAAGGAAATAATCAGAGAAAATTCTGTGCTGAAGGACGCTTGCATAACTACCATCTTTGCTCAGTCTTATTAATCTTTGGAAGTCTGTAAGGGCTGGCTTTTCATATGGCATTTCATCCCTATTTTCATAGTTGCCAACCTGTGGATATAAAGATAAAGTGATAAACATATGTAATGTAGTCATTACAAAATGAAAGGAAGTAAATTGAACAGTAAGAAAAAATAGTATTAAAGATTTTAGAGATTACCGCAGGAAGATCAGATATTGCATCCTCCAGCAAAAGCTTTCTTTCTAACTCGATATTATGACCCTCGTTATATGCCACGGTACATGTCTGCATCAAATCCACAGCTATAAAATGAAACATTAAACAAATTAAATCATAAAATTAAGAACTGTTTACCTCAAATTCAACAGGAATCACACCCCTAATAACTACATCATGGGTGGGGAGTGGATATGAAGGCAATTTCTGCTCCAAAAAAAATATATTAATAATTAATGAGAAAAACAAGATCAAAAAATAGTTAATATCTGAACAATCACATCAAGTTACCTCGGCCGGGCGAGCTCCCCACAGGAAAACTCGCATGCGAAATTGAGGAAGTCCATATGCACCTGCAGCCATCATGCCCATTCGAGCTTGATAATTCATGTCCACTAGACGACCCATCGCATAGCGTCCAAGAAAACCATTGGCAAACTTCACAAGATCAACCACATTCTCCATCAAAACAAACTTGGGTTTTAGAAACTGCACTAAATCCATAAAGACAATAAGCTGTTTGTTTTTATCATCTCTCAAAGGATTCTCTCTATCTCTAAACCGATTGAAGCCACTAATGCCTTGGCAAGGTGGTCCGCCGCAAACCACATCAACATCACCCTATGCAAATAAAAAAATAGCAAAAAAATTAGTGACAACCATCACTTAATATAAAAACTCTGAATTGGCTAATACGAACATTAAAGGAAATAAAAGTGCAAAGGGGCTTACAGGCAATGGAAAGCTTTTCGATTTGAAGCATTGGGTGACAAATTGCTTAATGACTTCTTTACAATTACTGAGTAAAAAACGATATGCACAGTAAAATAAGGTATAAATGTAAAGCAGTAATTGGTAGATATTTGTGCAAATATAATTTCATCTAGTTACATACCCCATGCCATTGATTGGCTCCCAAGAATCTTCGTCCTCTCCATAACCTTTCCAGCGAACCTACATAAAAGATATCAGATAACGAAATGCTTCAAGATCTAAATGGCAAAGCAAAAAACTTTTAACAATATTTATCTATATATATTCATTTAAAAAAACTAATGGTTTTGAAATAACTAGCTCATAGAACATAAGTTTACAGCCAAAGGAAATATAATTACGTAGCTAACAATCCATAAATAAGCAAAATGCTATTAGTTAATGGCCACAATTTTTATCATGAAATTGACAACTTCTACCATCAACTCTAGTAATTTATTTAATGTACAACATCTATATTGACACGCTCTACATAAATTTGAGAGTCTAAAGATCATATACCTTAAAATACAGTCCTCGGTTACCCGTTTCTTTGGGATCGCCATAGCATATATCAAGTATTTTTTCAACTTCAAAAGTCTCAGAATCTTCATTATCATCCTTGTCATTGTCATTGTCACTTTCGTCTTCTTCTCCATCTTCATCATCTTCATTAAAATGAAAATCTAACTCGTGTTCTAGTACACCATTACTTCTAACTAGATTAAAATATATGCATAACTTTTGCCATTCCTTAAGCAATGATAGAAAATCATCAGCAAGTTCGTTTCTGACCTGATAAGCATTATAAATTAGTGTATATGTTCAATATGAAGGAATGTGCGTACACAACTTCAAGATCAAGAGGGAAAAGAAACAAAAAAACAAAATAAAGACAATTCTACCTCTGTCTCTGGATGGTTAAGTTTTAGACTTTTACAAGCATGTTCGTTTAAATCAACCGCCCATTTCTGGAAAAATAAATATAAAAAATATTACAATAACTTAAAATAACGTCACTTATAAATAAATCTAACTTAAAGTACTATAGTTTTTGGTTGTTTCCAGAAACATTAGTCTAAGAAAGAAATAGCTTACAGTCACAAGATTTAAACCAGAAAGATGTGCACCAAGACAAAGTCCTGTAGACATTGCACCACAACCAGAGTACATATCAAGTAAGGTTACTTCTGGTGCAGTACGTTCATGAACATCTTCCATGAGTTCAGAATTCACTTCATGAACCCCATTACTGTCAATCTCACTTGAAATGGTGGATGATATCTCACTACCAGCCGACTTAGTATCTGCAGCTTTCGAAGGCAAATTACAAGTTAAAAAGAAAAGTTAAAGGCACAAAACACAAAATGGTCAAATTTCAATACAAGAAAAGGTGAATGAATTTTTGACAATTACAAAAGTGGCACCTATGTTTTAGGACATATCTATGCTTTCTTAAAAGTTACCGAGGGAAATAAATAACCTGCTGGTAAATTCGTGAAGGTATGGTATGGCAATAAATAAAACGTATCACAATAATAATCACAAACTGGAATGGATTTTCTCTTTGCATCCAAATCAACCTGAAAGAAACGAGAAAATGTTACTACTCATTTTATCTAAATAAACAGAAAATAAGAAATTTACATAAAATGAAACATATGACTTTACATTTAAAGGTAATCTGACAATATTTAGCTTTGCAACAAGACAACCCAAAGGATTATCATCCTGAACTTCAGAATAGAATACACGTTTAGGATCAATAACAGCACAATCTTTGACGACCTACAAGAAATGGAAACAAAAAAGAAACATAATTAAGAACTAATACATTATTGCAAAACATACATATAAATTTAAAAAGATAACACCAAAAAAAAAAAAATATATATATATATATATAGTTAAAAAAAATAAAGGAAAGAGTAGAGATCTTTTAATTTATCTTACAGTATCTCTTCCTCGGTAATACCATTGCGCTGTGAAATAAAGTTTGCCGTTGATCGCTTCAAACATTTCAACAATTTTACAAATATAGTCATCTTGTCCTTCCCCAGCCTAAATACAACGTATCAACAAAAAAACGTAAGATCTCCATAAATATTTGTCATCAGTCATGTATATCAAGCTAATAGATTAGCTGATAGCTTTAACAATAAGGATTGTCTAAATTGTTCAGCAATAAATATTCAGATAAGTTACGTTTCAGAGTTTATTTGACTACTTTTCACATTTTTTTGTCATGTTTTGTTCACATTATACAACATATGCCCTACTCTACTAGTTCTGTGAATGAAATTTGCATCGAAATAGAATGATAGAAACAAACTCACTTCCACATGAGCATCATCATAAAGATTGTAAACAATTTTTCCATCAACCTCTGCACTTGTATAATGGCACCGAGCTTGCATAACCTCCTCAGAATCAAGATTACTTTACCAAATAAAACAAATGCACATATACATTACAAAAAGGAAAAAAAAAAACACTTCTTGTGGGAAGAAAAACATTACATAAAACCAACAATATATATATGATAAAAATGATAACTCACTTACTCTTTAGATATTTTTGACCCAACTACTTCCATCTTCTTCTGAAATGAAACACAAAAGTAAAGTTAAAAATAAAATAACTCCATGAGGGAACAAAACTTAGACCTTCAATGCAGGTCGCCAATCCTTTTTTTTTTTCCGAGATGGAAACAATGTAATTACCAATTTGCATTTTGAGTGCCAGAAATACTGAAAAGCACTCCCGGTTCTTAACTTTTTAATGGGTTAATAAAAATCTTATGCACACCAAAGCAGACAGAACCCAGCACAACAAACAAAACAAAAGGTTTTATTTTATTTTATTTTTTTATCAAATACAAAGCAGAAGAGCTAGTCAGCCTTTTACACCTCTGGGGGAAAAAAAAAAAGACTATTCAATGAAGATGAATTTATCAACTAGTTAGAGAATCAAGTAAATATAAGAACCACATTATGGACATTACTGCACAACAAAACATAGTGTACACTGCTGCTTTCCGAAACAAAAATAGCGACTTCAAAGTACGGAAATGGAAAAGTTTTCTGCCATTGCTTAGCTAGTTCCAATCTTTCTGAGATACGAACAAATTTTGCTTATTATTTATCCAAAGTGTCCAATGAAGAGCATGAATTACTCAAAATGAACACCATATGCAATCATTCTTAAATGAAATTAGTTCTCTCCGTATGATATTAACAGAAATACATATCCACAAAAAAAAAAAAAGCTAAAGAGCGTCATCAAAAACGCTAATACTGCAACCTATCATTTATCTTGGTCGAGTACTCTCCGTTCACCAAACGAATCCGAAAAAAAAAAATAATAATAATTAAAAACTTCAAATGCCAAGGAAAAAAAAACAAAGAGTTGACCTTCCCCAGATATCGTTTAGGCCATCGTCGCCTGGCATCCTCAGGCGGCAACGGTTCTTCAAGAAACCTAGTCTGAGATTCATCCTCGCTGTCACTCGACTCGTTCAACCCATCCGCAACTTCCACGTTTTCTTGAGCCTCTTCGTTTCTCAAATTCTCTGTCCCTTTCAACCTCTTCGAAGAGGAAGCGGCTACCGACGAAGGAGAAGAAGAAGAAGAAGCTGTCGACTTTGTCTTATGCCTCTTCGGCATTGTTATAGTCTTGCGCTTCTTCGGCATTATTGTAGTTGCGAAGATCGAATCGAATCGCCAGAGGTTTCCAAGTCCGTCCTGGAATTCGATGCGGCGCGAGAGGGCAACGATGGAGAAGAAGCGAGGTTTTAAATCTTAAAATTTGAAGAGTGTGTGGAATGTGGACTGAAGTGGGCGGGAAAAGTAAATTTTGGGTCTTCGTGCGCTGAAAGTTTGAGCGGGGTAGAGTGGTGGGAGGATTTTGGGAGTGTTTGGCTACGAGTTTTGAGATTTTGAACGTTCAAAACTTTTCAAAGGAGTGTTTGGCTACGCCTCTCTGACATTAATAATTGTTCTGCGCTTTCTATTTCTTTTTATCTGTATACAAACACCAAAAAAAGTTTACCAAAAAAAAAACACCAAAAATTCAAATTTTAAATAATTTTTAATTGTGTATCTACTATCTACCAACAAACAGACAAAACAAAAAAGTTTTTTTTTTTGCCTTATTTGATTTAGTACAGAAAATTTATGAATAAAATTTTCATTTATTTTGCATTTTAAGTGCTACGAAAATTAAAATGCATGCAACACTGTCAAATGTCAATGCTATTAAAATTGATTCTTAGATATCTAGTTGCAAATTTTTGGTAATATTTTGTAAAGCAAACAAAATTATGGTAATATGATACGAGTATGGAAAAATGCGTGGGGAAACAATTGTAATATGTGATATATAAATTATTTTAAGTATTTTATAAAATAATTAATAGAAATTTTAAATAATTTATTTATGGAAATAAATTTTAAATAACTTATTTATGGAGAGAAATTTTAAACTATATAAGTATATAATAATTAGTCAATTGCATTAGGGTCCATGCAAATAGATAAAAAGTGTTTAATATCAAAGGAAAAATAAAGTCTAACAATTGATATGAGTTGTCTTTTTATAATAATATTTGACAAATTCATAACCAAACAAACCTAAGTTTTTTATGGTAAAACTATAGATCAAACAGGTCAAGTTATAAATTTGTAAACTTTTAGAAAAAATTATTTAATTCAATTTAAAAATTATTTTATAATAGTACTGTGCATACAAATTATTTATAGTTATTAAATATTTTAAATTTTTAAGGAAATTTATTTATTTATTTAAAATTACTGTTTTGGCAAATTGGCACTGTCTAACAAAATCTTCAAAAATAGACATTTACTTTGACAATGTAAATATCACATCAGTTCGACATCCATTATAGACATTACAATTCAAGCGTATTTTTTCAAAACAATATTTATATATACTTATGTAGTATGTTAATTTTAGCAATCCATATTTCATTGAAAATACTTTAAAATTAACATGCAACATAAATAAATATAGATTTTGTTTTAAAAAAATGTGCTCCAATAGTAATGTTTATAATGAATATGGAGCTGATGTGGCATTGATATTGTCAATGTGAGCGTAGAAGTTCTGTCAGACATTGTCAAGTTAAAAAAAAAAAATTATATAAAAATCTAATTTACTCAAAAATTAAAATTACTTAAATAAAATATATAATTAATTAGTAACCATAAATAATATTTACACACATGACTATTTGAGAATAATTTTTAAATTAAATATGCATTTATATCATATTAATTTAAACTATATTTATTTTTATACCACATATACAGAAGTCCACATCTTCAATTGAAAATGCTCATAGTTTTTTTAATTTTTTTTTTTTTTTTGTGAAATCTTAGATTTTGAGTTGAGCATTCCATTGAAGGACAAAGATAATAAGTCTAACAATTTAAATTATTAGTCTTAAATTAATACTTAAAATTATTAGATTTATTTTTTTTTCTAAAATTTTTTCTTTGAATTCTAAAAGCATTTTGAATAAAAAAAACATGACATCACATAAATAAAAGATATTATAAAAAAAAAAATATTCAATAGCTGTGTGAATAAGCTATGTCAAATTAATGCGGCATTAAAAAATACTATATATCAAACTCGTGAAAAATCTATTAGACAAAGTGAGTCAGTAAACCTCTTTTCTTTCTTCTCTTTCAAAATGCCATCTCTATCTCTCTCTTTCCCTAGCAAAGGCCAACTCTTTCTCTCATCTCTTTCACCCCCAAAATGCAAATTTTCTATCTCCTCTCAAAAACACTAACTCTCTCATTTCCTTCATCTCCTTTCACTAGCAATAGATCACATTCTCCATAAGTCTACATAATCAATTTTTGCTGATTGTTAAAGATCTAATTGTTTTGGGGGAAGAATTGAGATGTTTCAAATGCCAATTAATCAGCTTAATTCAAATGCATATCCTTTGGTAAAATAATGCGAAGTGTTAACATAGGCAAAAATATATTTTTTATTTAGATTGTCTTCATACTCCATTTACAATTGAACTTTTACGGTTCAAAAAAACGTGTTTCTTTCTTCTTATATTTTATGCTAATAAAAAATTTATTAGCTCACTTTCATGGCGTCAAACACTTAAAAATCAATCATCATTATATTTGTTCTCACAAATTGAAATTTATATTTATTTGGTGAAAGAAGCAAATATGGGTTCCATTTTTTTTTTTTGGTGCTTTTAGTGAAATTTATATGATGGGCTTGATTCTTTTTTTCCTCATAGATTATCTGCAGAGAGACAGTTGAAGAAGAAAAATAATAAAATAAGATAAATCGCTGAAGAATAAACTAGAAAAAATACTGAAAGAAAAGTATAAAAAATGAAGAAATAAATGCCTTAAAATATTAAACATCAACACAACTTCTTGAGGAATGATTTTGAAAATTCATTATATATTAAATAGATATTTGCAAAATAAGTAACAACACTTTATAATTTATGTGTCACATAAATTTTAATAAACATAATTACAAAAGATATCCTAACTAAATCCCAAACAGTTGGTTGTCTTTACTTAACCTACAGACTACAGTGATAGACATAGCTTTTCGTTTCAATAAAAAAATGTACATAATAATAATAATAATAATATCATAGGTATCAAACATACTCTTTACTGAAATTAATATTTTTTGGATAATAGTTGAGTGTTAAATACCTAGCTAATGGTTGACAGAGCTTATGATATCGTTGTATCGTATGCTTAACTAAAATTTGGTAAGCTTTTAAGGACTTATTTGGTATGTTGTATTGTATTTGATTGTATTATAATGTATTATATAATACACTCATGTATTTGATGTAAAATTGTATTAAATTGATGTTTGGTATATTTTTGTATTGTATTTGATTATTTTTTTAAAATTAAAAAATTTTAACTTTAACTTTTATTAAAGCTTTTAAATTTATATTTTTAACTTTTATTAAAGCTTTTAATTTTTAACTTTTTAATTATAATTTTATTAAAAGTTTTTTTTCTTAAATATATATTTATATTAAATAAAAATACAATTTTTTTCATATTAACAATTTCATTAATTTTTATTTTTATGCTTACAATATATAAAATATAACAACAATAATAAATACTAGAGGGCCAAAGAAAGAGAATCACACAAACTTATGATATAGATTGAAGTTTCCTACTGCCCAGAAAAAAAGAAAAAGAATATTGTATAACTTAATACAAACAATTTTTTGTGTATTACTAATACATCAAAACTTGTATTAAAAATGTTAAATTGTATTATTTAATACAATACGATATATTCACCAAACACAATATAAATAAATAATACTTCAGTATGCTTCCCTATACAGATACCAAACAAGCCTTGAAAATCTTGTGCAAAATCATAAAAAATATGCTAATGAAGGTTCAAAAGCCAATTGAAATAGCAAATAACATTGAAAATGCTGAGTTTGGAGATAGTGGACAAAGAAAAGAAAAACAATGAGATAATAAATCAATGATAAACGTGACTACAAATTAAACTTTTTATTTGCGAAGAAAAGTTACAAAAGAGTACAAAGATTGTTATACTTATTTTACAAAGAGATGAACTTTCAAACACACTATCGTAATTTCACAAAGCACTTCGTAAAAAATAACTTCTTTTTTTTTTGGCTAAGGACTCCGTAAACTTATGAGAATCGTTTATTTCATATATTATGGCTGATTTTAAGTTTGGACAAGCAAATGGTAATTTTGTAATCAAATATGAAATATACTCAAATGGATGCATTTTGATAATTAAAGTGATTATAGGCAAAGGTAAAGTTTGGCGTCCTAATTATGTATGAAAGGTTTTGTGATGCATGACCTTTTCCCCATGTTTGACCTTTGTAACGTTTGACCACTTGGTAAAGTTCGGTCTCCTTATGAATTATGCTGCTTAAGGCACGTGTGCAAAATAAATTTAGGAATAAAATAAATATTCTCAATTTGTTTGTCTAATATATTTTAAATTTTAAAAATATATGTTCCATAGTTATACATATTCTCTCGTTTTATAGAAGTCAATCAATTTAAAAAGGTCAAAATAAGCATCATTTTAAAATATTTAAAAAATATTTAAATTTATATTGATTATCCCATATTAAAAATACATAAATAACTATAAAATTTGACTTTTTTCTAACTATAAAATAAGCATAGTTTGAAATTCTAACATTTTTCTTTATATGATTTGATTTGCATAGTCATCTATACAAATATTTTATTTATAATTTATGCATTTTATCTAACATGTTAGTTTAGATTTGCTACAATTTCATTTTGCTTTTATGTACTTCATATATTATGAGAACCACCACCTTTTATAATAAATGAAATCAATGTTGATATTTACCAAAAAAAAATTTGAAAAAAATGTTGATGATTTTTGTAGTGCTTGCTGGAAGGAGTTAAGGCTGAATTTTATAGTTAGAGACTCTTGTGAAAGGTAGATAAATGTTAATTTTTAAGGTGATTTAAAAAAGTTTACGGTCGACATTATTTTAAAATATATTTATTTACTATCAAAGTTTGCTGCTTGCTATATTGATATATGATATTTAAAAATGCTTTTATATCAAATTGACTGTGTTCATTTTTTTTTTTATTTTTTTAAATAATTAATTAAGACATCAAATTCAATGGCAAAATCAATAAAGAATAAAATTAGTTTTTCTTAATGGGATATTAACTTATCTTCATATATATTGATATTTATCAAGTTATAACATTATAGTTTGTGAAAAAAAAAAAAATTGATTCTTAACACTTTATTTTTGATATTACAATAAATTAAATAGGTTTAAATACATGTAAGTATATTTTAAAATTAAATTTATTCATATTTGAATATTTATAATTAATTTGTATAATTGATATATTATAATTTTAAAAAATTATAAGTGTGTACAATTTAATTAAAATTAATATATTTCATACTTAGAGATAATGTGATTTTTTTTATTTTTATTTTTAATTGTATCAAAAATTAAAAAACAGAAAAAAAAAAGTCATAAATAAATTTTAAACTTTAAATTTTAATTTTAGAACAATAAAAAATAAAAAAATTAATTTTAAAAATTATGTTTTAAGTTGATAAAACAAATATATAAATTTTTTTAAATTATAAAATATTAATTATATAAAATTTATACGAATAAATTTAATTTTATATAATACTAAAATCCATTAAAATTATATAAATACTTCTGACGAGATAAGTTGACGTGGCATGAGTCCGTTTGTCTACAGAGCGTGCGATAGGATTTATTTATTTATTTATTTTTGACGAAGCGTGCGATGGGATTTGGACGAAAAAAATACACGGTAGATTATATCTACGGTAATCGGGAACCATAAACTATGCAATGGACGGTTGAAGATGAGGAGAGAGTGGGTCCTACTCCTACTCCTACCCAAAGCCAAACCCAGCTTTAGCATTTGGGTTCGGTTTGTGTATGCCTCCCACCCACATCATCCAAACACTAGTCGGCGTCTCTCTCTCTCTCTCTCATTCCATCCCCTTTCCAACTTTTTTTTTTTTATTTTTCTTCCCGATGAGACCCTAGCCCCCAAATTGGAGCTTTCCAAACCCTAATAATTTCGTACAAATTCATGATCCACCACGATCTTCCTGCCGACTCGCCTTCTATACCCGATAATCTGTTTTGTTCAGGTTCTGGCCATGTCTAAGGGTCTGAAAGCATCGCTGGATTGAAGATAATGATCGAATCATCGAGCTTCTCCTACCAACTATTTTATGGGTTTGAGCAATGCCGGAGCTTCGCAGAGGAGTACGCCGAGGTCGCGCTAGGGTAGCACACAAGCGATCGGACCCGCCTCCCTTGCGAAACTACGTGAGAACCCGTGCCGCCGTCGCTAGAGAAGCTGCCGAGGCCTTGGCGAGGCCTAGGACGAGGTTGGCAGCTAGAAAGTTGAAGGAGGGGGATCAGGACGACCAGGTGATTGTGATATCCGAGAAGGACAGCGATTCAGGACGCAGAAAGGGTAAAGAGAAGGTCGAGGAAGAAGAAGACAAAGCTGCGATGGGTGATGATAGCGGCGGGTTGAGTGCTAATAAAGCTGCGGGACAAGAAGAAGAGGGTAACACCGCGCCTTTTCCTGAAAGGGTATGTTTGTTTTTGCTCTATATTTTTGTTTTGTTGTTGCAAGTGTTCTATCATTCTATTCACCAAAAGTGTTCTATTATCTGGGCTAATGTTTTAATTAAAACTGCGTGGTTGAGTGGTTCTATGGTGCAGTTATACTCGCGTCAATGTGTTGTTTTTACTAAATTGTACTGTACTTTCATTTACTGGTGTGATAATTTGAGATTGTGTTTTTGACGTTATAAGAATTAGCTCATAGCCGTTCACTTCGCGGTTTCAAATAGAATGGTCTCTCTGTATTGCTGCATGTTATGCATGAATGCTGGCTTTAACCTTTTTGGCTCAAACATATTTGAGTTTATTCATATGCATTTTATTTTATTTTTCATTTCAATTAAGCGGGCTAATGTCATAATTGGAAAGATGTTTAAAGCATTCGTGTCATTGGAGTAACATATTGACAGATACGTTTTAGTTTGTCTCAGGGAGAAATGAAAAAAGAATTTTTTATTTTATTTTTACTTCAATACCTTGCACACTAATGACCATGTATGTTTTGGTAAAATTTTCCATTTCTCAGGTTCAAGTAGGAGGGTCACCTCAATATAAGGTAGAGAGGAAGTTGGGTAAAGGTGGGTTTGGTCAGGTGTTTGTTGGTCGTCGTGTTTCGGGTGGAAATGATCGCACAAGTGGTTCTGGGGCTATAGAGGTAAGTTCAAGTTATATTGTTTTCTCATGAATGCTGCATTTGCCAAAAAATTAGCTTCATGTTTAATTCTGTCAGGTGGCACTAAAATTTGAGCACAGAAACAGCAAAGGCTGTAATTATGGTCCTCCATATGAGTGGCAAGTGTACAAGTGGGTACTTTTTTTCGTCGTATTTTCTTTATTGGTATAAGGTTTAGTTTCACATAATAGTAAAATAGAGTAAATTAATGACATTTGTATCTGATCTATGAGTTTGATGTATTTTTTTGTATACAAGCACGCTTGGTGGTAGTCATGGAGTGCCTAAAGTTCATTACAAAGGAAGGCAAGGAGATTATTATGTAATGGTATGTTCAGCCACCTTATCTACTCTTATCTATATTTTCATTATGAATTACCGGTTGAAGTTTCTAATTTATGCATTTGTATTGTAGGTTATGGACATGCTCGGACCAAGTTTATGGGATGTATGGAACTCTTCAGGGCAGGCGTGAGCATTCCTACTTATTTTCTTTTTCTAGCAGTGTACTTTATTTTTGTCTTGAAATTAGTAAATTGAATGTCTCGTGGAGGATTGAGACCAGAACTAGTACTAAAACTTGATTCTCTGTTGCTAGACCCTTTCTGTCTCCTATCTGTATCTATACGGACGGGAAGTCATCCACATGGTAGGAGTATAAATTCTGTGCACTGTCAGTAATGGTATAACCTATTGTATATATCCAACGCTCAGACGCGAATGAACACCTAACACACATGTGAAGTATAGATGGAATTAACCAATGACAGGAATAATATCATTACAGAAGCCTTCTAGAATTTACATTTACCTTAGATTGGGCACATTATTTGCTGTCTTATTTTCTTGGGACTGGGATTGGTTGTTCTATTATTATTCGAAAGGCCTGGTCTTCTATATGTTGACTTAAACTTCTTGCATGTACACAGAATGTCCGCGGAAATGGTGGCTTGTATTGCAGTTGAGTCTTTATCAATTCTGGAGAAGATGCACTCAAGAGGGTATGTGAAAGTAATTTGTGAAGCTTAATTTGTTTGTGGAGTGGGATTCTAACTGATTTTAGTGACTTAGTCTTTTAACTTCATAATTTCAAATCATGACTTTGTTATTATTAGTTATGTGCATGGAGATGTAAAGCCAGAAAACTTTTTACTTGGTCAGCCATCTACTCCCCAAGAGAAGAAGTTGTTTCTTGTTGATCTTGGATTAGGTGAGTAAATTTTGTTTCATCTTTATGGTTTCCTCTTAGCTATTTCATTTTTTATATCTCCTTTATTATCACATGATTTTGCAGCAACGAAGTGGAAAGATAGCTCCAATGGGCAGCATGTTGAATATGATCAGCGTCCAGATATGTTTAGGTAATAATACTTTGTATTTTTGTGTTATGATTTACAATGGTCATAAAAAAATTGGTTGTAATTCTTTGTCTGTTCAATCCCCAGAGGAACTGTTCGATATGCTAGCGTTCATGCTCACTTAGGAAGAACTGCTAGTAGAAGAGATGATCTTGAATCCCTTGCTTACACGCTTATTTTTCTCCTAAGAGGCAGGTTACCATGGCAAGGATATCAGGTATTCATTATTTCCTCTTTATGGTGTTGTTTTTTGTACTCATTCAGTAGTTTTTTTTTTCATTTTTGAAACTGATTTGATCCCTCCTTTACCCCCCTTTAGGGTGATAACAAGTCATTCCTGGTTTGCAAAAAAAAGATGGCAACATCTCCTGAAATGTTGTGCTGCTTCTGCCCTCCACCTCTTAGGCAATTTCTTGAGATCGTGGTGAACATGAAATTTGATGAAGAGCCAAACTACTCAAAGCTAATATCTCTTTTTGAGGGTTTGATAGGATCAAATCCAGCAGGAAGGCCAATTAAAATTGATGGTGCTCAAAAGGTAACATTGCAGACAGAAAAGGTGAAATTTGCTTTTGGGATTTCAACTGGAATTTAATTATTATTATTTATTTTTTCATGTAACCTTGCATAGATTATTAGTCAAGTTGGACAAAAACGGGCTAGATTGAATATTGAGGAAGAAGATGACGGGCAACCAAGGAAGAAGGTTCGCCTAGGAGTTCCTGCTACACAATGGATTTCAGTTTACAATGCGAGACAACCAATGAAACAGAGGTATATTCACACCCCCGCGCTTCACCTCCCCTCAACCAAGTAGTTTTGCTTGATTTTTATCTTGTGTAGTTCACACGTTACATTTAAATGATTTTCTTGATATCAGTTGATCAAGATTATGTTAGATAGATCTAATGTTTATTTTCACTATTTCTGCTGCTTTACAATTAGGTACCATTACAATGTAGCTGATGCAAGGTTAGCACAGCATGTGGAGAGAGGTATGGCAGATGGTCTGCTTATAAGTTGTGTGTCATCTTGCTCTAATCTTTGGGCACTTATTATGGATGCTGGAACGGGCTTTACGACCCAAGTTTATGAACTGTCTCCATTCTTCTTACACAAGGTGGTTTTTTGTGATGCATAATTCTATTTTTCACCATCTTTTCATTTCAGATACTATCCTCATGAACAATTAATGAATTTTCTGTTCCAAACGAACAGGAGTGGATCATGGAACAATGGGAGAAGAACTATTACATTAGTTCTGTTGCCGGTGCTAACAATGGAAGCTCCCTTGTAGTGATGTCCAAAGGTTTGTTATTTACAATTAACTATGATATTGATGGATGGATTTTCATGTTTTAATGGGAGAAAAAGTTGTGTATTATTAGTAATGTAGTAACTTATTAGAAGCTTCTATAGAACAGTTGTGTTTGCTTGTTAGCTTTAGTTTTTGATGTGCTAGTTAACATTCCATTTCAGTTTCCTTAACAAGAGCTGTAGAGTTCTTTTTGGATGAATGCTTTACTCTTGCTTGAAGTTTCTAGAAGCTATTAAAATATTTACTTTTACATGCAATTACTCAAGTTCAACTTCTAGATTATGACTTCATGGTCCTGATTCAACAGGAACCCAATACACACAACAATCTTACAAAGTAAGTGATTCTTTCCCATTCAAGTGGATCAATAAGAAATGGAGAGAAGGATTTCATGTGACCTCAATGGCAACTGCTGGGAGCCGCTGGGGTGTTGTCATGTCACGCAATGCTGGCTTCAGTGACCAGGTGAAGCTTTACCTTTTTATTCTCTGTATCTGCTGTTCTCTTCACTTATTGTGTTAGTTTGATGGCTTCATGCTAGCATGTTTGTAATAGAAACTGGCCTTCCTTTTCTTGGAAGTGTACATGCAACGTTTTCCTGGGGAATACACGTGGCCTTTCTAATATGTTGATAGTCTGTCATCCATGTTATTCTAAACAAGTGACTTCTGATTTTTTTATGTAATGTAAGAATTGTGGACGCTAATTTCAAAAATAGATGGCAGCTTTTCATGATTTCAGTGCACATAATGACTGCATTTTATGTTATTATTGTTTCTTTTTCTTTTTAATTTGACATCCGTCTCTTGATTTTTCTCTTATGTAGGTTGTGGAACTTGATTTTCTTTATCCAAGTGAGGGCATTCATAGACGTTGGGATAATGGTTACCGTATAACATCAACAGCTGCTACTTGGGATCAAGCTGCTCTTATTTTGAGTGTTCCCAGGCGCAAACCTGCGGATGAGACTCAGGAAACTCTCCGTACATCTCAATTTCCAAGTACACATGTTAAGGTATGTACTTAAACTAGTGCTAAATTCTATGTGATAAAGTTTTCTTGAAGGTGAACGCATTTTTGACTCATACAGAATAATTAGTAGATCATTGACCTCTTTGCATTCTGTTTTTTCATGTGCAGGAAAAGTGGGCTAAGAATCTATATCTTGCCTGTTTGTGTTATGGTCGAACTGTGTCATGAGCCGTTTGAATTGCAAGGAACTGGAATGGAAGAAGAAATTATAAATTTTTGCTGTTCCTTTTCTCTCCCCTTTTGATGTTTTTTTTCCCTTTTATCTTTTTTTGTTTTTTGCTTATTATTTGTAAAAATTGGTTGTAGCCTAGTAGAGTTGGCTGCAGCAGCACTGAAGGTGGTTGGGGGATGTTGCAGCATAACCAGATGTTGTATGATAAATACTCTTTTGAAGATGCACGGGTGGCATTTTAATTAGTTCTCACTTGCTCATAATTATATATATTTAATTACGGAGTGCTTTTTATCATTTATCTATTTTCTACTGTGCCATTTGAATTTGCTGGACATTGTTAATTGTACAGTTTCGGAAACTTTTTATTTTTGTTTTTTTGGACGAAATAAAATTTTATTGATCGAATAAATCAGGACATAAAAAAGAGGTCTGCTCAGGTTTATTTGAACATAAATAAGAGGTCAGCTCAGGTTGATTTGAGGGGAGTGAAACAGTTGCTCAGTCCATGCAAGCTTTGATGATGAAGATTGGATATAAAGACAGACATTATGTTGGTTAAACAATTCTAAGTTCCTTATTGAACAGCACCCACTTCTCGACCAAGGAGCAATATATACATACCAAAAAATCTTGGAGGATTGAGTTCTTTTCTTTTTCTACAGTTTCTGTTCAATTGGGTTAATTTGAGATAATCCAGTTCATTTCAATTTTCTTTTATTTCGTGTCCAAATGAACTCTCGAGGGATTAAAGTTTACAGCATAAAAATATATGAATTGCGGATTACATTTTGTGATTAAAATAATTATAAAAATAAAAGAAAACAAAGTAAAATAGCAACAGAAAAGAAGGAAAAAAACACTTGTATTTAATGAATTTAATGATTTCATATTTTGAATATTTTCATTTCTATTTTTATATAGAGATATCATGTTGTCTCGGCTATACCCAGTCGGAGCAAATGTTTTGCCTTGAGACAAAATCGAGGCAGGGTCGGAAAATATACTTCTATTTTGTACCTATTCCATGTATATTGTATATGATAAAAATTATTATTTTTTAATATTTAATAAAAAAATTATTTCATATATTATTTAAAAAATTTATTTTTTTAAATATTTTTTAAGAATTAATTTCTTATAAAAAATAATTAAGAAAAGAGACGGGTAATGGGATTGCCATCCCTATAATTTTATAACTTTATCCTAAAAAGAAAATTAACAAAAAGGAAATAAAATGGAAAATAGAAATGATGCTAATTTGGAGAATCAGATGTATATTATTTATTTATTCATTTTTTTTTTTATAAATACTTATTTATTTATTAATATTCGTTTACTTTTGGAGTTTGAAGAATGTATAAAAAACCTTAAAGCAACAAGAAGACAAAAAATGTTAAATCTATGAACCAAAGGCGAAGAAGATAGCTAAACTGGTATTTTCTCCCTCTGTGCTAACAAAAAGAAAGATTTTCAATTTCTGAAATTATATCTGCTCATCTTACTCTTCAAACTGTGTTCCACAAACTAACACAAATACAAGAAAACAGAGAGAGAGAGAGAGAGAGAGAGAGAGGATGGCGTCGTCTTCTCATCTTTCAGCTATCCCACACCGTCTTTCCACAGCTTCACCACGTCACTGTGAGCTCTTCTCTCTCTCTATCTCTAAAGTATCTGTACACTCGTTGAGAAGTGTCAATTATTCATTTGTTCTTGCACCTACTTTTGTTGGAAAATGGAGTTTGCTTGTTTAGTATTTTTCTTGCCTTCGCGCTATCTGTTCATAAATTCTTGGTCTTCTTATTATCCACCGTTTGCAAAATTGTTCTGTGCAGTAATCCGTTTTTTTATTCTCGGCACTTGGTTTTGTATTTGGTAATTTTATGAGAAAAATAATTGAGCTTGGAATGGGATTTGTGTTCTGGCGAATCTTATCTTGAATGGGTCTTCGGATTTTCCATGTGAAAGATAAGATTGTATTTGGTGTCACCATTTTGTATCCATTTAGTATGTGGGTTGTTCTTCTTACGAGTTTAAATCCGTGTGCATTGGACTAATGATGCATACTAACATCTTGAGACACTACAAAAATCCAAAATGGTTTCACATCATGAAAACAATTTTTCTCACTCACTCCATTTATGCTTTTCATGGCTCCTATATATTAAAATCCTATATTTTGGATGTTACAAACTTGACAGTCAATTCAAAGGCAGTTGGCTTGCAAGTGAGATGCAGTTCTGAAAGTGAGAGCTCCATTCCTAGAGATACAGACCATTCATCAAAACCTCTAAAGGTAAAAGTTCCATGTATCTCAGAATCTATAATTTTGTTTTTGGTACAAAGCTGTGCTTGAAGATTGTTTAGGGCATTGTTTTTTGTTGCAGCCGGAGTATGTTAAAATTTGATGCCAAAGGCTCAGTATCAATATAAAAGCTTTGTTTTTATTTATATTTATTTATCACAGGAATCTCAGGTGTCAATCTCTCGGCGATTGTGTCTCACATGTTTGTGTTCCACTGCTGCTTTGATAAGAGCTTCTGGCACCTCTAGTTCTGTACCCAAAGCATTTGCATTGGATGGAAAAGATCGACCTGTGTGCCGAAATTGTGGTGGCAGTGGTGCTGTACTTTGTAAGTTTAGCTTTTGGTTCCTGTTGATTTTGTTGACTTGCTTGCACAACAAATAGTTACCTTACTTGTGAAGTTACAATACTTCTTTTTCCTCCATGAAATGTTAATTTGCTTTTCATTTAGGTGATATGTGTGGTGGTACAGGAAAATGGAAAGCTCTCAATAGAAAACGTGCTAAAGATGTTTACGAGTTTACAGAATGTCCTAATTGTTATGGTATGTACTCTCCATCGGTACTCGTATAGTGCTAAACATATAGCAGCACATAGATTGGTTTGATTTCTTGCTTATGATTTTGTATTTCTATGTTGCAAATTTTTAAAATGCTTACTGTATAATGATGTAGAACTCATGCTAACTTTCCCCGAAAGTGGAACATTATGCCATTGAAAATCGCTGATATAGTTTTAAGTAGCTTTTGTTCATCGACAAGAGGATTTTCCCTGCATCAAGTTCAGCAACAAACGCTTATATCTTTGAGGGTTAGGTATCAATATTATAGGTTGGCTTCAATTGGTTTTGTCAGTCCATCTGAGTAGTAGCATACAGAGTTCACCTGAAAGAATGGACATAAATGTTTTGAGATGCGAACTAATTTGCTTCTCTCAAGTCTCCCTGTCTAAATTAATTTTGTGGTGTGCTTTTAAGTGGTCTGAATGTTTCAAAGCTGTGATTCTCTCATTGTAGAAGCTGTGATCCTCCATGGGACAGCGTTATAGTGAGCGGAAAGCATTTATAGCATTAAAAAAGGGTTTATTTTTATCGTTGTCAATTACTGATATGGTTAAGTATCAAATCCCAAGAACTGTCCTTTAGATGCTGTCTATTGTTGGAGTTCTGAATCATAATCTCCAAATCTTAAAAATGAAAGGAAATTGAGAATAAAATATCATGGAATTATGGCTGACATTTAGATATACAACTTCGTTCAACGGTAAAATTTTCCTTTGCATACAAATAAATGCTTGGCAATGTTAAAAATACTTGCATGGTAAAAGCTCCATCATGTTTTATTGCAACTGGTGCAGGAGTCTTGCGTTTTCTATTATATCAAATTTTTTCTTCCTACTAAAGTGGATATTTCTTTGTCATTGTGGCCAGGTCGAGGAAAACTTGTATGTCCTGTTTGTTTAGGGACTGGTTTACCAAACAATAAAGGGCTTCTTAGGAGGCCTGATGCACGGCAGTTACTTGATAAGATGTATAATGGCCGGCTCTTGCCAAACTCTTAAAACTGTGTTCAAGATCACTATCTCCCACAGAAGGGCTATTCTTTGTTTGCAAGAGCAGCCGGCTGTTTGGTTTTTGTTTTAGCATGCAATATTTTGTTGTATATCATGCAAGAATGGTCAAATTATCAAAAACGTGTACACTGTACAGATAGCAATTCTTCCTCTACAGCACATTTAGTTCCGAGGGATATGGATTTTTATTATTTTGTTATTTATAAAATGCTGCAATTTAGGAAAACTTTGGCTGCAACATTTATATAAACTGGATGAGAGGGAGACATAAAGTGAAAAGATATTGCGCCATTTCCACCAAAGTTATGCATGCTTTATGCAGTTTGAAATTTAATAAATTCTAGTTAAATAAATTATTCAAGTGCACCTACTTGGCAAATAAATTGTTTGATTGACTTGTAAATTTATATTTTTGTATACATTATATAAATTTGCAAGTCTGTAAATAAATCCCAATACAGGAATGATAGAGAGAACTGTAACACAGCAATGCTGAAGAGTTATTTTTTTTTTCTTCACCACCCCCCCAGAAAATAAACAGATTATTGGATATAGAACCCTATAATCTTTCTATAATAAAAACTGGTTCACTTCAAACTGTTGTTAATCATGACTGTTTGGAAGCCTTTGAAGAACAGAATGCTCTGGTTTGTGCTCGCATTCAAAGTCAAGATGAACAAATGCCCGCTCAACTTCTGGTAGTTTTTCAATCTTTATTTGTAGGGTCTCACCAATAACATGTGCCTCTTTTAAGGGTAAGTCCTCTGGGAGTTCGATGTCGACCTGTTTCAACCAAATGATAGTTTACTGTCAAAATCTAAAAAGGTAAGATCTTGATGCTATGAATGGACAATAAAATAACCAGAAGAAAAAAGGCCTTCAGGAGAAGCTGACAAACCTCTACAAAATAAAGAGCACCAAATGTGTATGCACGAACTGTGTCAATGCGCTTCACTTTAGGGTGCCTTATGACAAGATAAGTCAGTTTTTGTAGGACTTCAGGAGAAGCTGACTGTCCTACGAGTGATACTGCAAAAGTTTGAATGTTTTGTCAAGAAACAATTATAATGTATTTCAGTTTAATCTCAATAAGATGGATAATGATGAATTCTGTAATGCCCACATACAAAAGTTTTACTTTTATTCTTTTCTTTTCCATCTTCTTGGAGGAAGTGATAATCCATTTTGTTTCCCATAGATCTGTCTTTTTATACAGATAAACAAGATATATTTTCATTATTTCCTTTTTACTTTTCCATTCTCTTATTCAAAGGCACATCTCATGTAACAAAAATCTCAAAACTTCGTTGCATACAATGTTTCTAATGAACAAAAAGTATATCACAACAAGATTACATATGCAATGAAACATATAAGACAAGCAGAAGACGTCAACAAGGAGATTCGAATTGATACTTTAGTAGAGACTCACTTTATTTCCCTTGTGATAACATGGGTTTTGTGTAAAAAAGAAGGGTGGCCATGAAATCTACATTTTCATTATCCATTGTTTGTAATAGTGAGATTAAAAGGAAGCCAAATAAGAAATAGGAAAAGTACCCGCATTTTCCATGACAGTGCCAGACCAATTTGTTATTGTATATATAGCAAGGACAATAGCACCAACCGGATCAATCCACCAGTAGAATCTATCAGCAAGTACAGCAGCAAGTAATCCCACTATATTTGTTATCACATCAAAGTAGTGATCCTGATAAATGACATTTCAAACATAAAAACTGAGAGATAGATGGAAAAATGCATTCAACGAGATGTAACAAAAAGGGGAAAAAATAAAATAAAAAAAAGAAGAAGAAGGAAAAAACTGACAAAACCTTTGCATAGGCACGGACAATCTTGTTTCCTGAGCTTTTACAATAAAACCACAGTGCAAGTTTCACCACAGTAGCAGATATCATAATCGTGTACAACCAAACCAACTGATCTGAGGACATCTTTCCTGAAGCTTCATCTTTAATCAATTGTTCTACAGCTTGAATGAAAACCTGAAAACCTGCAAATTGAAGGGTATAAATTATAAAACACATCAATGTCATATAATTATAGAGCAGACCACATAAAAAGATAATTTATGACAGAGAAGAATGAAAATATTTTTTGACGAAGAAATGAAAAAGTTAATGATATATGAACAAATAAAGAGTAAAAAAAGAGAGAAATAAAAATGAATAGAAACTATGAACCATTTAAGCTGAAGAATATATACCTAGCGTAGCCATGATAGCAGCAAAGATGATTATACCAACAGGCTGAACCCTCAATTTTCCAATTGGGTATTTGTAGATATTTATGTTTATCATTGACAAATGAGCAAACCAGAGTATGCCACCAGCTATTAGATCAAGTAAAGAATCTAATGTTGATGCAGCAATGGCTAGCGATCCACTTTTTATGGTAGCATAAATCTGCCACATTACATAAGAAATTGTTATACTTAAGCAGTAACTAGAGCGAATATGAATAACAACTACAAGGAGTCTCATATATATATATATGAATTCAAACATGAAAGAAGCTCTCAAGAACTTAGTTAATGTTTTTTGTTGAAGAAAGTAATTAATTACCTTAAATGCCAAGAGAACTACGTTTGCATAGTTAGAGATCTTCATAGCTCTTTCATGCTGTTTCTGTTCTTCTAGATTTTCCTCATCCATACATTCCGATTCCACTACAGAGTCAACTTCCTCAAAAGATTTCAAAGTTGCAAGTTGTCTCTCGTAGTATTCCTTTTCTCCTATAGCATACATCACAAACCATAGTCTGTAAGAAAACATATACGAAGAAGCTCTGTTTGGTTGCTCAGAAAACAAAAAGAAAATAACTTATTCACCCAATAAAATGAAGAACCAAAATTGTTCACCCCGAGAAACTAAGAAAAGAGCAAAGAATCTTACTGCACGTTGTTCTGAAAAATAAAAGAAAATAAAATACCAACACAGCAACAAAAAACCAAGAAACAGACTTCGACGCAACTTACAGAGTAGAAACATTAAAAACAAACATTTTCTGAGTACCCAAACGGAGCACAGAAGATTGGGATACACACCTTGAGTTAAGCCTGCGATGCGAGCAACGTCGATATCGTAAGGAGATTCAACATCCAGATGGTCACGAACCTTACCAGGAAGCCGAGTCACGAACTCACTCCTGAGCGAGTTAACCGAGTTGTGGCGACTGAGTCGCCGACTTCGTCCACCGCTTCCACTCAGCTTTGGCGATTTGCTTGTCAAGAGCGGTGACTTCGGACCGTTATCCGAATATCCGTCCATTTGGTCCCAAAAACACACGGCGACGTGAGCTCGTCTATCTATTAAAGGATATCAAAGTTGGAAAGTAAGGAGCAGAGCGCTCGCATATAAATTCAATACTGAAGAAGGAGCACTGTGGTTCATGTGTCTTGACTCTCAGAACGAATTTTTTTTTTTTTTATAAATAAAATCTTAAATTCTAATTTTTTATTTTTTACATTTACAGGTTTTAGTATTTTTTAAGTTCAGTGACAAAATTAATAAAAGTGAAAATCTAAGACTGAATCGTACTTTTCATAAAAAACAAAAAAAGACTGAATCGTCCTAATCTGACAGTAAATCATTAAAAGAGGACACCTACAACTAGTAGCATTAACGGTAAGTTGAATTTTCTGCTGCAGGTGACCACTTTTTGGCGGTGTAAAATGGTTATACAATAATTATTATTTATAAATAAAATAATATATTAATATTATTTTAT
>QANX01005459.1:0-55543 GCA_003254975.1 Ochetophila trinervis
CGAACATCCATTCTAGAAGAGCGCTCGATGCCCACATCATTTTATTATGTATTGGCAGTTTTCATTTGGAAGCATTAAAAGCAGATAAAAAAAATTGTGGAAAGAGGAAAAAATGGATTCAAGACGAACACAACTGCACATTTATGTATTGGTTGCGTGATAAGGTGTGCAATCATATTTGCAATGTTAAAAGTGGATAACTTATGTGTTACTCCTCAATGTGGTAATTACTTTCAATTGATGATGTTAATAGGTTGACAACAAGTGATGTCAACCAAATTGTAATGTGATTGAAACTTTGAGGTAGATTGCACATGGTCCTTAATGGATGGTAACCAAGCATGAATGTTATATCATTAAAGGAGTTCGTTTCAACACAGTGGAAATGGACAATAAACGTGTCACACAAAATAGTGGAAGCAAAATAGTTGCTCAAGGTCTACCTTATGCAACTGCAAATGACAACAATCCTATTTTAGCATATATAACCTACTATGGTAAAATAAGAGAAATTTAGGATGTCAATTACTTTCGTTTTTGCATCACTGTTTTCATGTGTGATTGGGTTGACAACAGTATTGGTGTGAAAACTAATGATTTATGTTTTACATATGTCAACTTCAATAAGATAGGTCACAAATTAGATCCATTTATAATGGCCTCACAAGCGCAGCAAGTATTTTACGTTGAGGATCAACTTGATCCACGTTGGTCAGTAGTGTTAGCTCCATCACAACACAATGTATTTGTTGATGTTGAAGAAGACGAAGACAAAGACACTACAATGGATCATAACCCATTTGCCGATCATCTCCCTTGTGTGGATGACATTGATGTTAATAGTGATGAAGACTCTAAAGAAGTTTATGTTTGTGATGATTGTGAAGGGATATGGATATGAATTATATAAATTATCATTGATTGTAAAAATTATTTCTTAAAATTTTAATTTTATAAATTATTTGATAATATTTAAATTTATATTGTTTTATTATAGTTGTAACGATTAAAAAAAACCTGTAATGAAGGTATAACATGATTGTAAAAGGTTCCTATACACGCCAGGCGCCTGGGAAAGAACCTGGGATGCTCGACATTTTTATTGGAAAAAATAGAGCTAGTTAAATTAATTTGGGACATTGGCGATGCTTTGTGTTGCTAAAAAGACTTTTAGCGACGCTGGTGTCGCCATTTACATTTAAATCATTGACGCATGGCTTTGCTAAAAGGCTTTTAGGGAAGCCATGAGTTGCCAATGACGTACAAATCGGCGATGCATGGTGTCGCTAAAAGCCAATTGTTCTTCTAATTGGCGATGCACAAAAGGGTTTTAGCGACGCTATGCGTCGCCAATTCAATTTAATAAATTGGCGACGTTTAGCATTGCTAAAACCCCTTTTCGAAATGCCATACGTCGCCAATATCCCAAATTAATGGAGGGATTAATTCCCACCAACACAATTTAATTTCCCACTCTTCCCCCCACCCACCCCCACACCCCTTTCAAACCCAAAATACAACAACTGTTCATTGAAAAAAAATTCCATTTCTCTTCCTCTCAAACTCATCATTCACACGAGTACCGAGATTTTCCACTCATCGTTTCCTTATTCCACCAAGTCGCCAGACCTGTAGTGATGACTCTTTCTTAGCAGTGCCGCCGAGACCCATCACTGTGCATTTTAACTCATCATCCACTCTACCGCCGAACCCGAGGCTTTTTCTTTATCAAAGCCACCTACGCAACACCCAAGTGATGCTTTTTCTTCCTACAAGCTGCCGTCGAGCCTTACTCTTCAATGTAAGTTATTTTCTAACTTTTTTTATCCTCCAATGTGTAGCTCAAATTCTATAATGCTCGTAATGTCAATAATTTAGAATGCTAACATATGCGTTAAAATTTTGGATATAGTTGCAATAAATATTGGTACATTGCTTAATAAATAATGTTCATGCCTTAAACATTGTGATTGTGTTTGAAATAATCTTCATGCTTTAAAAATTGTTTTGTGTTTTAAATAATGTTCATGTTGTATAAGTGTCGCTTTAAATACATTAATAATGTTTACATACGTCAATGCCATTTTCAAAATTTAAATTTTTAAAAAACGATGCTTTGTGTCTGAAATAATGTTAATGCTATAATGTTCATGCAACTTGGCCAGTCATAATTTTTACTTTCATACTAAAACATTGGTTTCAACTTCAATAATATTAAAAAAATGTGCACATGATATAATATGAAATGTTCATGCTTATATAAGAAAGGGACAATTTGAAATGTTAATGCTAAAACATTAATTCTAAAATATTGGTTTATAGGAAAGGGACAATATGAAAAGTTCATGTGCACATTTTTTATGTCTTTGTGCTTAGGACAATTTGAAATGTTAATTCTAAAACGTTGGTTTATAGGTAATAATATAATTTTTATGTCCATGCCATGCCTTGGTTAATATATATAGGAAAACCTATAATTTTTAGACAATGCATTAGGACCATTCAAAATTATAAGAAATAGGGGATGCATTAGGACCATTCAAAAATATAAGTAATAGGCGACGCTTTAGGACCATTCAAAAATATAAGTAATAGGCTACGCTTTAGGACCATTCAAAAATATAAATTAATAGGCGACACATTGAAATTACGATTGTTTAACAATGCATGCACATAAGTCTGATGAGTATCCTGGTCGACTTCGAGGAAAGGGAAACGAGTTCATGGTTACGAATTATTTCAAAACACTATGGCGAAGCACACAAAAATAAGAACAAAGCCAATGTAGATGCAAGGGTCCAGACCCAAAATGTGAGGATAGAAAAATTGGAGCAGATTTTGAGTAATTTGTTTGATGTCCTCCGGAAGAAAGGAGTCATGGACAACGTATGTGATCTTACCACGACATGCGGTCTTGACCTACCACGGCAGACACCTACACATGGAGCAGGTCTTGCTGCAGATTCAGACAGTGCTCGGGTCAATGATGTCACCTATTTGGGAACTTAGCTTGTCGCCCTTGCATTAGCGGTTCCCCCTAGTGATCCTTCATCTGTACAACATGAGGTACGTGTACCATTATTAAATTCTTACTATATATTTGTATTATTTATTATTATAACTGTTTGACAGTTTTTAACATGTGTTTGAAATTCATGACATTCTATGTGAGCTTGCAGAAGGGACAAAAGATAACATTGTGGCAACCGGCATTTTGACAGCTAGTAGTGCAGTTTGTCATGGTGTAGAATTATGAACAGAGAATGTTAGAGTCTCTGTGGATGCAGTGATTGATCAGATGTGTTGTTACATGTACAATCATTTGGCATGGTCTATGTTAGGGAGGCAGAATGGTCATTTGTGGCGTGGCATTGACAGTTTGTTATTCTGCCATCCGATGAAGTATATAATATGATACATAAAATTGAAAAGTGTTTGCATAGATATTTTTTATATTTTGTGATACTAACATGTATTTTATTTTTGTTGTAGGAATATGGGAAGAAGAAATATCAAAGGGCAAACAGGAGGTTACAACCGAATCAACTAGCTCACATAGATCCCAAAGGTCTACACCAGTACAGCTGAGTCGGGATTTGCTGATGCTAAATTTGACGATGCCGGCTCATTAGAACTCAGTCCTCCACTACTAGAGTTGTTAATGAGGATCGACCTTTACAGCTATGAAGTATGGATATCCGATTCGAAGAAAAATATCCAAGATTTTTGTTACATGCAAAAGTTGCAGTAATCTTGCATTTTGTTCTACATAAGGTATGTAATTCCAACTTCATTGCATTAATTATTCATAGTTTTATTACTATAGTTTTGTTACATACAATTAATTATGCTACTTGTAAATAATAATCACTGCTTAGGCATTTACATTCCCAACTGATGTGCGAACAACTAAGGAAGTATTGTTTTATACTTCTTGATGATATTGCCAATGTAGAATGGAAAAATCCCAATGAGCAAGAACTATAAATTTTGATGCGATGGAACGAAGCATCAATGGGTCAACTATGGTTTTTTTTGGTACTAATCAAGGTACTATAGGTTTTCTAATAATAATAATATTATTTGAGTTGTACTAATTATGTATGCGTAAACATAATTTCAATTTGTACTTAATATTTTTGTAGTTCCGATTAGATGTTAGGTATTGTTGATCCATACCTAGCAGTCGCATGGTTTCATGATGCGCTTCCGAAGAACAACCGTGCGCGTATGGCCGACTTCAAGAGTTTGTTGGATAGGTAAGTCTGCATAATTAACTATATAAATGGATGATTATTAATAAAATTTAATAATTAATATGTAATGCTGATATTATTTTTGTTGATATTGATAATGTATGTATAATGTACATATATGACGTACTTGTCTTGGAACTGTACATCCAACGGACAAAACAAAGTTAAGTACGAAAAGTTTAGATGACCTAAAATTTAAAAAATTACATGTAGTACATATTGGTATACATAAATATATATATTCATATATTTAAATACACTTTTAATATATATGGTTAAATGACTACTTAGCTATTTCATATAATGATTAACATTCTTGTATCACTTTTGTATAGAGGGTAAAACAACTAGGAAATACCGAATGCGGGTATTATGAGATGATGATCATGCGGGAGATCATAGTAAATAATATTATTCGAGAAAATTTAGCAGAGATTGTAATAATTACTAAGATTTTTACACTCAATAAGAATTGATAATTATTAGTTGATACTTATTTGAACTACTTGTTTGGTCTGTATGTGCAGTTTCAATATGTGGTTTGGACCCAGCACTACGTAGATAGTTTTAGAGCATAATGGACAGCTGCTTTTCTCCCATTTATAAAATTAAAGTAAGATAGCATATTTCAGTTTATATATATACTTTTAGGCGACGAAAAACAATGCCACATTTAATTATTGTATTTATGGAAAGATATAACTATATATAATTTTGTTGTTCGCATTATTTTTATATATTTGCATTTTTTTTTTCATTTGTATTTTTTATTAGTAATTGATTCTCATTTGTACTAAATTAATAATTTGCAATAAATAATTTGCAACAACTATTAATTGTTGTGTTTGTGTCACAAATGCGACACTCATTAATTGTTGTTGTTGTGTCCTGAAGCTACACAATTTGAGCACATTAGCGACACAATTTTTTCCCCATTTTGTGACACTTACGCTACACAAATTAACTGTCGTGTTTATGACACAATGAGACACTGTGTAAGTGTCGCGATAGCCTTTCTAAGTTCCTCTATATTTAGAAAACAACACTTATATGTTGTTATGCGACTCTTGCATTTGTGTCATGTTTTATTTGTTGCAACACTTAGATAGTATCGTCTGGGTGGAAAATTGGCATAGTGAAGATACGTAGACTTGTTATTCTGTGATGAAGTATGAGACTGAGCCAATTTGGAGTTATGACTAATAACTTTGTCTTGTACCTAAGTAACACTATATTTGGAGATAGAAATGTATGCCTGCTTCGTCAATTCGAGACATTGACTTGAATTTTCTTGTCAGTAATTCTTTTGTTCTGCCTACATGTCAAGTGCCAACTAATCTTAAAAATACTGATTTGTCATTTAATCATATTTTACCCATACAACAATTCCTATAATATTTCAGCTAGTAGAAGTCTAATCTTCTATGCACGAAGAAACTATATTAGAATATTTGCATAACTTGAACACAAAAAATGTAAGGGTCACAATGTGGAAAGGGAAATGGAGGCAGATGGTGGTTGGTATAGTAGATGGATACTTTTCATAATCTCATTCTCATTTCATTTATTGCTCAACTGGAAATTATATGTATACATATATAATTCAAGCTTATAAAAAATAAATAATAACCATTTTGAATGTTTCCATCCATCTAGTTAGGAGTTGTGCGTATGTAATGTAAGTCAGAATCTAATTTATTGGTGTTGAAATTTCAACTAAAGCCAGTAATCTAGGGAGGTCAATGTCAGCGGGACAGTTGCCCCACTTTGTATTGAAATTTCAACTAAAGCTGCATGCTATAGCTTTAAGTTTTCCAAAATTTTCTTGGCTTTTTATTATTTTTCGCACAAACCCTAATATAGCAATTGGAATTTTCTTTTGTAATACGATCTTGCATCTTTCAAAACAGTATTATATGTTCATAAAATTTCAAATAATTTTTTTCAAAGTTCAAATGTAAGACTTGTACTTAGCTCATTGTGACTCTAAGTGAAAAAATTTGGCAATTCTTCAAAGTTTGTCATCATCCCAAATCCCCATGCTTGTTTCGGACTTCCGTGGATTTGCTCACATGTGCAGTAGGACTTGTCTCGGATACTTTGATTGCTTAGGAACTTTGCTTGTCTTGGCAATGTTAGTGCCAAACACTGTTGTTTCGGACGTCTTGTCTCAACTTTGCTGGTGTCGCACATAGTTGTCTTGGACATTGTTGTCTTGGGCATTTTTATCTTAGCCTTGTTGTTATTGGGCATTGTTGTCTTTTGCCTTTCTTGCTTTAGGCATTCTTATTTTGGATACTGTGTCTTAGACTTTTTTATCCTGGACATTCTTGTATTAGAATGTCTCATTTTTTTTTTCTCAGACATTCTTGTCTCGGACACACTATAAGAAAATAGGATCATCCATGGCAATTGTCAAAAGATCGTATATGATGTTCTTAAGGAGTATCGTCTTATTAGATGTCAAGTATGACAAAAATAAATTCGTGAAATTAAATATGATGTTCTTTTGGTTATGTTCCGTTGTTCAAAGATAGAACGTCGTATTTGATTTTGAGCAACTACGAAGTGCACAAATAAAACATCGTAGTAACATAATAAAAATGACACATAAAAGCCACGAGTCATAGCGCTATGTTGACGTGGTGAAAAGGAGAACCAAATACGACTTTCAATGAACGTCGTAAATATGCTAAGCAAATATGACACATTTATGCATTGTATTTGAGAATGTATCATAGCAAATACGACCCACAAGTGCATCATATTTGGTGTTAATGTGGCAAATACAATGCACTTTTGCATCATATTTGGTGTTTAGGTAGCAAATACAATGCACTTGTGCGTCTTCTTTGATCAGAGCATTGTAAATACACTCAATACGATGTTGAAATCATCGTTTTTATCAAAATGATGTTGTTTTGGGCTCTTTTATCACTTAACTAGGGCTTTTGGGCTCTCTTCTTCCTCACTTTGTGAAAACTATCTCTAGAAAGCTCTGGCGTGCCACTTTGGTGTTCTCTCTCAGATCCGAAGTATTTATTTCTCATTTTGCTTGAAATTCATGGCAAAACATATTCGGCGAAAGCTTTGACTTTAGAGTGGGACAAATGAAGCAATGCATGCCAAGTTATCTTAGTGTTACAAATGAACATTTGAAGAACTTAGAGAAAAAAGTGGAGGAAATAGCAAAAGGGCAGCATGAAAAAGTGAAATATGAGTCCCATGTTGAGCGTGAGTGTAACATCCCGTTTTGAGAAAAATAATAAAATTTCCAAGTTTGACCAGTTTGACCTTGAGTGGGCTCGGAGTTGACTTTTTGTGTGGTTATATTTTGGCTTTGACTTTGGTACCATTGCGTAGAGCTAGTCGATACGAGTCCGTAGACTAGTAGTACGCTTAATTCGGAGTTAAGACCATGAAGTTATGGTCATTTTAGTGCGAAGGGCAATTTGGTAATTTGGCAAAAACTGATATTTAAGTGTGAGAAAAGACAAAAATGCCCCTGTCTGCATCTTTAAATTTTGGCCAAGTCTGGAATTTTCCAGACCTCACCCGACTTTTCCTTTCACCGCGCCCCTCCTTTCTTCCGCCGGTAACGGCTGTTTCCGCCACCTGATCGGACCGGCTCCAACACGAAACTCAAAGCCGGCAACCTCCTCTTCCTTCCTGTACCGGTGGTTCACCGTGAAACGACCCAGATCGCCGGAAATTGCAGCGAGACCGAGGGCTCGTGCAACCCGTGCACTGTTGCAACACCACCTTTGGCCGGCCATATCTCCCTGTTCCGGTGGAGTTAGGGAGCGTGCTTGGTACCGTTGGAAAGCTGGTGCGACGATCTACATTTTGGTACCAAGATTGACACCGGAGACTGCCGTATCACATCGGAAAACAGCCGCGAAGTCTCGGAAAAACCACCCGCGACAGCCACCTTTCCACCTAGATCTACTCCGATCGCCGGCGAGTGGGACGACACAGCCACCACCACGAGCTTCAGACGACGCCGGCGACCAGATCTGCAGTTTCCCGAGCTCCGACGACTGCCGCACGTGCCGCACGCGCCGCCCAGAGCCGCCGCCGTCTTCCTCCACGCGCCGCCGCCGATCTCCTCCTTTTCCGGCGAGTGAGTGCTCACCTCCCGTCCCAACGCGTTCCGGGGGTCGTGGGCAAGCTTGCTGTCCAGTCAATTTGACCCAATTTCGGTCGGATTTAGAAACGCCCAATTCCGGTTGAGGTCCGATTTTTCAGGATCGATTCCGACCATTGACGAGGATGAATCTTGAAATTGAAGGTAGATTTTCGTTCCTTGCATCTTCAATTTCGTTTCGATATAAAGTTTGTTCAAATTTTGGGGATTTTTGCTGTTGAGGGCATTTTGGTAATTACTGAAATTGAAGGGCAATTTTGATATTTAGTGTTTTAATTTTGTAGTTGGAGACTTAGAGGACTCATCTGAGCCTTTGGTTAGATTTTCGGTAATTAAAAGAATTTTTCGGTAAATTATTTTTAGGTGTTCGTGCACGTTCGAGGGCTGGACCGGAGATCCAGCAGGAGCACGCGTCAGACCAGTGAGTGCATTTATTTTATAAATCATTTCGGAATATATGCTATATTTGATTTCATTTCTATTAATTTGTTTTGATTGAATTTTCTCGTGCATTTAAATTAAGATTATTAAATATGTTTGATGATGATTTAAATATTTGCATGAGTTGATTTTATGATTTGATAGATTTCATATTTATTGGAATATTTATGAAATTAGTGTTTTAATTGGTTGTTTAGCGAATTTTGAAATGTTTTGGATATTTTACGATATTGTGGAAATTTGGTGATTTTAAAGAAAAAAATTATGGCTTTGTGGAATTTAAGAATTTTTGGGGCAATTTTCTGATATGCAAATATTTGATCGTTTTCGTAAAATTTTTCAAAGAGAAGATTTTGGAAAATTGTTTAAAAGTAAAAGGATTTGAAAAATTGTTGATGTTCGATGATGGAGGATTTTGGATTTGGTGTTGAGGAGTACCACACGGTATCGAGATGTTGATTGAGATGTATTATTATGCGCGCTATATATTATGCCATCCTTTGCTGCGGACACGTGTCGGGAGAGAGATGATGAGGATCCTGCCATGACGGATTTGGGACGCCGGTTCGTTGTGATGAGTTTACCCCCCTCCCCTGCCTGTGACGCCATCAGGACGCTGAGGGTCACACGGCACGATACTATGTTGTGGTACTGGTTGGGTTTTATATTGTTGATTGCTGATTTTAAATTGATGGTTTTGAGTTGTGGGTTGGAGCCCATGGTGTTTGGTTTTAGATCGGTGTTGGATTTAAATGATTTGGATTTATACGATTTGGATTTATATGGATTTGTTTTATATGATTTGGATTTATACGATTTGGATTTATATGATTTTCGATTTACGGTTGCAGTTATGATTTTGTATTCATGGATTTTGTCTTATGGTTTTAGTGATTGATTCGTGTTTTCAATGATTGTTTTAAATTACGTTTTCGCCCTACAAACTGTTTATAATGATTTAATGATTTTGGGGATTAAACCAAGGGTTTGCGAAATGATTTTTAAAACGGGGAACTTTTCAACTGAGTGACGTAAGGTTTGAGTGTAAAGGATTTAAACTGTTGAACTTATATTTTGTAGTTATCTAGGAGCACTCACTGAGATTTTATTATCTCACGTTTTGTATTTTTAACTTCGTTCCCTATGTCCTAGCTGCAGGTCCTCGTGAGCTACCATCGGCATCGCATCCGCATATCGCATTCACACTCGACTTCCGCTACTACTTCTACTTATGTATAAATTCTGTTTCCTTTATTCTGTTTCATTGATGGATTTGTATCATTTATATTTTGTTCATCTCACTTGTGATTCTGTAATTCTCACATTCTGCCTAATTTGTTATGTTATTTATTTCAGTACGACTAGTTGTTTGTTGAAATGTATATCTTATCAACTTTTTGTCCTATTTATGGTTTTATTGTTTATTAAACCCCTTTTTGGAGGAGGATTCTGTCGGCTGCCCCGAAGGGTTCTGGTGGAATCTTCCTCAGGCGGGGCCTCTCCAGTTATTCTGGAGGAATTTCCGGGGCGGGTCCTGTTAGTGAGCTTGTTCTCACTCGCCACGTTGCATATGGTTGCAACAGGTGTTGGGAGCACGGATATGATTGGTCTTCCTACTGTAAGGAGTGTGACTGATCTCCACCTAATTGTGCTTTGAAGATCAATGAAGAAGCAAAGGATGAGAAAAAATAAAAAGAACGTTCTTACCTCTATTTTTCTTAAAGAACATTTATATTTAAACGAATTTTAATGTGGCATTTGCCATGTCAGATGACGTTTTAAGTGCGTCTTATTTAATTCGAATGCCATGTGGAATCTAAAACACGTGCATATTTTATACCATGCATTAGTGCATCATACTTAATGCTTGATACGATATTTATTGTGTGCCGTATTAGACATCGACATTTTACGATGATGGATAATACAACGATATTTATTACATTGTCGCATAAAGCTTTTAATACGATGTTAGTTTTGCATGTTGTATGATGTCTTTTGTTGTTGTGCCATTTGTCTCGGCTCTGTTGGGATGCTTCATTTTATGTTGGCAAAATTGCCACCTTTCAACTTAAAGGAACTATAAATTCAAAGCAGCTATATTGAGGGTGCATTCATCTTGCACCTAACTAGCTAGTTCTGCGTCAATCGTTTTCTTTATATAATACCTGTAGTCCATTTATATGTGTGACAATATATATTGGTCATTAGTCAAGATTAAATGGAAAAGAGTACGAAAGGAACTAATAAATTAAATGGGGACTTTTTGATCTCCTAAAATTATCTTCTCTATTGAGCTACTTATATGTAGTACTTTACCACTACACCATTTTAATTTTCTTGTAATTTGGGAGATATTTAATTATAAGAGAATATAGGTATTTTATATATGCATGCATGCAAAATAAACAAGTTATGAATACAATTACTATAATATTTCAGCTAGCAGAGGTCTAATTATATATGCAGTATGCGCCAAGAAACTATATATACTAAAATATTTGCATAGTAATTTTTTTATATATAAAAAAAGAAAAAAAATGGCAATTGATTATTTAAGTTTATATTTTATTTCAAATACATAGTTTTTATTTCAAATGTTTTATATAATTTTTATTTCAAATGTTTTTATTTAAGTTTATATTTTATATAATAATTATTATGAAATGATAAACTTTCCACCGAAAAATGAGTAGATTTTCCACATAAAATCTTTTAAAATTACAAAAAGAAAAGCAATTGATATAATCAAAAAAAAAGTGTACTTGTTTCCTGGTTATATATTTATATAATATATTAGTACATATGTATATGTACATTTATATATATATATATATATATATATACTTGATGGACAATTCTCAAGTGAAATCCCACAGGGGTCTCCAGCATGAACCCCCTATTGGAGGCAACCGGTAATCAATTTATCTGATAAAAAATTTTGAAAAAAAAAATTTTCATTTTGTGCATTTGCGAATTTAGCCTCCATTTATTATAGATTTTCGATTATACTCTCAATTATGGTATAATCTCTGCAGCCCTAATTTTTGAAATCAAAAATTTAGCCCTGCCTCGTTCTTCTCCTCTGTCCCGTTCTTCTTCCTCCCTTCACCCCATTCTGCATCCACCACCAGTTTCAGTAAACCCCAAGCTCGTTCTTCTTCATTTGCCACTAGATTTGCTTCTACGGATTTCATTGGGTGCAAAATCACATTTTTAAAACCTTTCTCTTAGAAAATCTAGAGAGACAGATGACGGGAGATAGAGGGCTGATTTTTTGCCAGATCTCTTCCTTGAAGGAATCGCTCGATCAGGTACGATTTTTCCTCTGGATTTTATTTTTTTTCTTTTTAATTCGAAGAATTTTTAGCAAGATTTCTAAATATTTTGATCTGAAGCTGAAAAATTATGCTCCGATTCTTGTCTTTCGCTTACATGTTTATGTATTTACCATTTGAAAGGAAACTTAATGGCCAGCATTCCACATACCATGCTTTATTATCAAGGGCATGGACCATATATGATGGTATTGAACTCCTTAAATTCTTTTTATGTACTTTTCGTTGCTACATCAATATTGTAGTTGATTAGAAGACTTAGCCTCATGCACTTTTTTTATACATGACATCTCCATATAAAACCCCCAGTTGTTTGAATTTTTTTTTAAAGTAAAATAAAAATTTATATGTCTATATAGATTTATTCTTGCAAATATGTACTTTGTCAGTTACATATTTTCTATTTACTAGTATATTCTCTTTTCCAATCTCTTACTCAGATTTTTCTTAAAAAGAAATATTGAACGTTTTTTTTTTTTTTGTAAATTCTAGTTTGCCTCTTGGTTCTTTGACAAGGTGAAGAAATTATGGACGGGGATCTTGCCAAAGTATGGAAAAAAATTTTGGTTACTCATAATATTATTCTCCAGATATTCTCATCTCACCTTCAAGATTTATTTCTACAGGTGGTAGATGTGGATGATGTGCAGCAAAGAGTTACTGTGAAATTAATTCCAAGAGTTGATTTACAGGCTCTCGCAAGTAAATTGGTAAATGCATATTTTCTAAGTTTAATACTCTCTAAGTTCAATTTGTATATAAAGAAATTGTCCACTAATTCCTCTGATGGTTGAAATCTAATGGAGTTCTGTGTTCATATTTAAATATGAAAAAGGTTCTTATTTATGGTTTGTAGCTTGATCCTAAATCTATCTTTATTTTATTATTTCTACTTTATTCCTTGTGAGGATTAAATTGCATCTATTGTATGTTTTCGTAGTAATTTTAAAAACTTGTTATATTATAGGATGGAAGGGAAGTTGTGAAAAAGAAGGCACTTGTTCCTCCATCCTGTTTTATAAATGCTGCTGAAGTTAGGTAAGTGCTATGGGGTATTCCATTAGATTTTATGTCTACATTTAAATTAGAATGATTAACTTCGACACTCAAACTCATTTTTTTTTCTTTCCCTTACTTAAACTAGAAAGTTTTTATGCACTTTTCCATTGGCATGTTGCTGTTTATTCCATAAATTAAGAGACGCATATATGTGTCAATTGACCATTCTAAAAAGAAAATGTGTCACATTATCAAGATTATGATGAAGATGTAGCCTTTGAAGTGGAATAATTGATAGTTGCTATTTCTAATAAGTTGTCTGATTCAAAATAGTTGCTGTGTAATTTATTTTATCAGCCTACCTTTACCTTAATATGCTTGGATTGGATCTGGGACAACAAAACTTCCTAGTTAACTATTATTGGTTATAAAATTATCATAATATTACCATATGTAAACACATTGACGTTGGTTTCTTGTATTTGTTTTTTGATTTTTCTGTTGCCTTTGTTATTGGGATTTGATATCTAAAATGTCTAGTATGTATGTGGTATTATTTTTGTGTAGTTTTCAGTTTGATATAAGAAGTTGAAGAGAAATTTAGCACAAACATTTTCCTTACTTTGATTATGTGTTTCTTAATATCTCTTTGTTTTCTATAGGAATTTCGCATGAATAAACATTCATGAGGGTCAAGGAGGACATAACAATTTGGAAATGGGCAGTAAAATCTAGCAGAATGGGAAATATTTACTTTTGCAAGGGCAATCTCCAAAGATTCAAAAGAAGTGGATGTAAGAAAAGATTTGCACTTGGTGTTGGAGGTGCAATACTTGCATCCCATCTGAGGACATCATGGGAAATACGTGATCACGAAGACAATGAAGAAAAGGCCATATGTCAGTGTAAACACGGTCATAAACAGCCAACATGTAAGATATCAAATTTTCAGGAAAATGCTTGACTGACCAGACTTCCAAGTCAAAGGAATGAGAAAAGTACATACCCATCAAGAGGATTCACAACGCCAGGAAAATAGTCTCCAAAAGCCAATATATTTATCTTGTGACTTATTTGTGTCATACATTAGTTTTCATCCAGAGAGCATAATGGAGGTTAATTTTAATATACATTTACACAAAGAGAATAGACAGACATAGGAACTTGATTATTGGCATGCAAATTATCTCAACATAAATATTTTGTTTAAAACGAAGAGAATTGAAAGAGTAAGTCATGATGTCTTACATTAAAACTATCCTTTTGAAATGCCAGAAGATCATGTACGTGCATATTTGATTGCTGAAAGCTTTTCCCAGGTGCAAAATGAAAATTTTCAGCCACCTTATTAACTTCCAAGAACCCATAAATATTACAACATTCACCTTCTTCATGTTTAATTCTCTGTAGGACACCTTCTCTCTTGCACTAAAAAGGAAAAATAAATTCAATTTATTGAATGTTGCAATTGGTAAAGCAAAGCCATTTTTTTTTTTGTAAAATTGATACAAGTTGAGAAATTGAATATGCAAAATAAAAAGTGTTCATTTGCATTTATATGTTGAGTATCACTCAACAATCTCAATAAGTTGTATGAGTATCAATGTTGTATCCAATAGCATATAGTGCTAAAATTCTAATAAATAAATATAGTTGCAGTTGTAACTTTTTATGAATACATATTTTCATGAACTTTTTAAAACTATAATAACACTGTATAAGTCATGAGGTTTTTATATTTTGCAAAGAAAATTTATGCAAATATAACAAAAATCACTTCTATGATTTATAAAACATCAATATATTGATTTTAAATTTTGACAATTTAAAATTTGTACTGCTACACATTAAAATTTGATGGTAGAATTTATTTAGCAAATAACACATGTTAAAATATAGGTTTATAATTTTTTTTGTAATTTATTTTCTCCCCATGGGGGGCAGATGCCCCTAGGCAGTAAGCCAGGCTCTATGGCAGGCGCCTGGAATGCCCCAAATTTTTTTTTTCTACTTATCACGCCTGGTCCGCCCAGACAATTTTTTTTTTTTTACTTCTTTCTCCCCATGGTGTCAGAATACCCCAAGCGGTATGCCAAGCGCTTGGTCAAAAAACCATTTTTTTTTTCATTGTTTTGGCTCATAGGGGCAAAGGCGCCCAGGCAATAAGCCAGGCGCAATGGCAAGCGCCTGGTCCGCTGACAATTGGTACATGGGTAAACTAACAAGGCTGGAAGTTAGCAGTCAAAAAATTCTTCTAAAATTGATACAATTCGAAAAATCAAATATGAATATACAAAAGTGTACATTTGCATTTACAAGTTAAATATCACTCAAAACATTCAATAAATATAAGCAATATTTAATTTTGAATTTCATTAAAGTATAGTGCTATAGTTATTTGAAAATATAGTTGCAGTTCATACTTGGAATGAAAACATATATTTTCATTAAATCTTTTAAACATATAGTTTTTCAAAATATGTAACTTTCTTCCATACCTAGTAATTTTCTTCCATATTTAGTAATTTTGTCTAACGTTGTCATACGGTGTAATTTTTTCCAAAATACGTAACTTTCTTCCATACTTAGTAATTTTTTTTCCATATATAGTAATTTTCAGTAATTTTGTCATACAGTAAATTTCCAAAATACGTAACTTTCTTCCATACTTAGTAATTTTCTTTCATATTTAGTAATTTTGTCTTACGTTGTCTTACAGTGTAATTTTTTCTAAAATACATAATTTTCTTCCATACTTAGTAATTTTCTTCCATATTTAGTAATTTTTTCATATGGAGTAATTTTTTCCAAAATACATAACTTTCTTCCATACTTAGTAATTTCTTTCCATATTTAGTAATTTTGTCATATGGTGTATTTTTTTTCCAAAATACGCAACTTTTTTCCATATATAGTAATTTTGAATAATTTTGTCATACAGTATAATTTTTTCTATATTACATAACTTTCTTCCATACTTAGTAATTTTATTACATTTTCAGTAAGTTGTTCCATAATATGTAATTTTTTCCAAATTTAGTAACTTTTTTCCATAAGTTGTAAGTTTTTTCCATATGAAGTAATTTTTTACTAGACACGTCACATCTTCCTGGCCACAAATCTCATTTCCCACCCAAACTCATATTTCCCCCCATTTTTCCCCTCTTGCAACCAGTGATGCTAGCATCATAGAGCAATATTCTACCATTAGAGCAAAATATGATGATTTAAGCATAATGTCCAAGCTAGGGGTGGGCGCGGTCTGGTTTGGTCTGGTTTTTTATAAAAATTCAAACCAAATCATAAATGACAGTTTAGCTTAACAACAAACCAAACCAAACCATTCATATACGGTTTGGTCCGGTTTGGTTTAACGGTTTAGACTGTTACAGTCCAAAATAACTACAAGACTAAAATTTAATTTTGTAGTTTAAAATTTAAACTAATTTTAATACTACAATATTAAATTCAAATTAAAAATATTACAATTCAAAATCTAAATTAAAACAAAGTATTACAATCCAAACTAAAAATTAAAAATATATATTAGTTATATATATTATTAATAATAAAAAATATTATAAATGTATATAATATTAAGTGCGGTTTGCGGTTTGGTCTGGTCCAAAAATTATCCAAACCGCAAACCAAACCATTAATAACGGTTTTTTAACATAGTAAACCAAACCAAACCATTTTCTTCTACAAACCAAACCAAACCGAACCAAAAGCAACGGTTTGGTTCGGTTTGAACGGTTTAGTTCGGTTTTGCCCACCCCTAGTCCAAGCAGGGGATGAAGGTGGTATTGATGCTAAGGAGTTGCTGAGACAAAACGACGTAGTTTTAAAAATAAGCATCTTATAATGGCAGTTTCGTAATTATTGCTATTTCTAGATTATAATGGCAGTTTTGTACTTATTGCAATTTTCGGATTATATTTATTTAGGGTTAGTTTTAAGCCTTGGAATTACTTTTCTAATTATTTTATGGTCTAGATTGATTCTTAACCTAACCCTAATCTCTATATAAAGGGAATGTTACTAGCTTGTAAAAAAAAAATTTGATTGTTGATTATTTAGAATTTACTGTTGTTTTCAACAAGACTTGTGTGTTCCAAGTGAGGATGGTTCTTCTTCTACTTATTGCATTGGGAATTGATCTTCTTATCAAAGGTATTTACTTTGTGCCGAATTTCAATTTCATTCTTTGCCTTCTAATTAGTGTTGCTAGATACAATTGTTATCTAGAGGTGCTATAGGGCAGATTTTTACCTTGGGTTTGTTCCATATCATCTTGTGTGTTGGGATTACAGTTTCTTTAAGCTTAGGGTTCCGCATCATTTGGTATCAGAGCAAGGCGAAGATAAATTCATATTTATCTTGTTCATTGTTTTATCGTTTTGGAGTCTTTGATTAGCTTGTTGTTTTCTGCTTTTTTTTTTTTTGTTTTGTTCTTGAGTTCTTCGTGTTCTTCATTGTTCTTGGTGTTTTAGTACCCAAAAAAAAATCGTAAGAAAAAATCGTACCAAAAAAAAAAGAAGAATCTAATTATATATACAAAAAAAAAAGAAAAAAAAGAATTATTGAAAGTTAGAATATTGAGATTGGTTGCTTGCAAATTAGGAAAGTTACTTATTCCTAATTGATTTCTGATTTTTATTAGTCCTTATTTCCTACTTTTCTAATTTTTTTTTTGTTTCCTATTCTCACAGTTTCTTATTTTCTTACTTTCTTATTCTCATAGTTTCTTATTTTCTTACTTTCCTATTCTCATAGTTTTTTCTTACTTTCTTATTCTCATAGTTTCTTATTTTCATACTTTCCTATTCTTAATTTATTTAGCTTCCTATTCTTATTGTGTTGATTTTATAGAGTAATTATTATTTGTTTCATTACTCTTTTGCCCTTTTCTTTTGTGCCAATTTTGCTCTAGAATTGAACTTGCTTTTATTGTTAGGTTTTAATTTTGAAATTTGCTATTTTAGTTTTATATTTTTCTTTAAGATAATTGGTTCTGAAGTGCAACTTGGTGAACAAGACTTGAGTGGTAAAAGGCTTGAGTGGTGAGCATATATAGAGGGTAAAAGCTAAATTTGAGTGAAACGCGAGGGTTTACCATTTTTGAGTTAAACATGTAAGGGAGTGTGTAAGAATGTCTAAAAGACACGGAAAGGGAGTTTCTACTTTGGAAGAAGAGCAAGTGGCAACACCGGATCCAAAGCTCTTACGACAATCTTTGGAGGGTGAGTATAGAAGGATAGAAGAGAAATTGACTTCTAGGATGGAAGAAACATTGAAATCTAGGATGGATGAGTTGATAGAGCAAATGAGGGAGATGACCATGGCCATGTTCAATACTACTAGAAGGGAAGAAACACGACCCAGGAGACAAGAAGTAATTGTTTCCGATGAAGACAAGTATGAAGTCCAAACTGTAAGAAGAAGACCTAGGAGAAAGGAGCCAAGATGAGGAAGGGATGACAACCTAAGTTCGATTAAGATGCACATTCCGCCATTCAAGGGAAGAAGTGATGCCGAGGCATATTTGGAATGGGAAGAGAAGGTAGAGTTAATATTTGATTGTCACAATTACTCTGAGAAGAAGAAGGTTAAACTAGCTGCAGTGGAGTTCATCGACTATGCTCTAGTTTGGTGGGAGTAACTTATACAATCAAGGAGGAGATATAGAAAAGATCCGGTCTCAAATTGGGATGAGATGAAGAGAATTATGAGGAAGATGTTTGTACCATCATATTTCTATAGAGAGCTTCATCAAAAGTTGCATAGACTCACACAGGGGTCTAGGTCCGTAGAGAAGTATTACAAAAATATGAAGATGGATGAGCTAAATGATAAGGTAAGTGAAGTTTTTATGACCGCCACAAATAACCCAAAGAGAGATGGTTTGCGAACTAGAGATATAGAGCCATGGGGTTCCGATGATGATGAAGTCTCAAATCATTCCATGAGGAGATGCGCTATGTGGGAGGAACCAAGGGCTAGGAGACATGAGCATAATGAAAAGAAAGTCACTTTTGCACCTTTATCTCCAATGGTGGTGTATTTTGAACAATTAAAATTATCTAAAAGTTCACATGGGGATTTGGGAAGTGAGGCAAATAAAAAAATTGATTGTAAAGAGGCCAAAAGTGAAAATAATATAAATAAAGGCCCAATGGTGAGTGATTGCATTAGTAAGAAAAATAAAGTGGAAAGTGCAATAGAGAAAAGTGAGAAGAGTGAAAAGAAAAAGAGTTTTAATGCAAAAGAGAGAAAAGTCAATAGTGCATTTTTAGGCAAGAAAGCAATATTGTTTGTGAGGTTTCGAGAGGTTTTGCTTTGTGAAACTAACCTTAACTTCAATTTGCCTAGTGTTTTTCTCTCTTTATTGCAGGACTTTGATGAGAAATCAAAATTGCATGGAGTGCCTAAAACTATTAAGTATGATAGAGATGTGGAATTTTTGAGTCCCAGTTGGAAAGATTTTTGGAATAACACGTGGAGGATATTCAAACCAGGAGATTGGGTTTGGGTACACCTGAGGAAAGAAAGGTTTCCTAACAAAAGGAATTCTAAGTTGGATGCTAGAGGAGATAAATCGTTTCAAGTGCTTGAAAGAGTCAATGACAACGCATACAAAATCGCCCTTCAAGGTGAGTACAATGAGTGCACTATTTTTAATGTTTATGATATTTTTCCTTTCGATATGGATTCAGATTCGAGAACGAATCTTTTTGAAGAGGAAGGGAATGATGCGAGCATCATAGAGCAATATTCTACCATTATAGCAAAAGATTATGATTTAAGCATAATGTCCAAGCAAGGGATGAAGATTAGTTTCACAAAGCAAAACCTTAACTAAGATAAAGGACGCAAAGATAGAGGGAATGAAACAACAGTGCCGTGTTGGTGAATTATCAAATGAGGCAGCAACATCACTTCGGTATGCCTTCTTAAGTGTAATTACCAACAAGATTTGTTTGTTTGGATCCAAAACGGAAGAAGGATGCGAAGTGGCCAAAAGAGAAATGTTTAATTTGGAAGCTCGATTGGAAGAAGCTGCAAGGGTCTTTGACGAAACTAAATTGACAATTGGAGATAGGAAAGGAAAACACAACGTTTTAAGAGATCCAATTGTCATGAAGACCAAAGGTGGAGCAGCTACTGGGACGAAGGAGGCAAAAGAATGACGATGCAGTCAGTGCAAACTGGTTGGTCACACGAAGCAGACTTGTTTAAAAAAAGCACCGGATGACAATGGCGGAGACGTAAACGCTTCCAATAGTGTTGCATTAAATGATAGTGCATCAAAGATTGGTTGGGAGTCGGCAAGGAAGGTGGACTTCATTGAACACTAGTCGATGCACACTGGCAGGTGGGAGACAATATGTAATGAACTTACGTCTAAAGGAACATTTCAAACTAACCCAAGTGTAGACAACACAACGCAGGACGATTCGTGGAGATGATGGTGGTAGGTTTAGGGTTATTCATAAGTTTGAACTTTGGAATGATTGAAACACAATGTATGAATTTTGTACACAAATATTTAGCATGTACTAAATTGATGTATTAATGGGCAACTGTACAACTTTGGTAGTGCTTGACAGCATCCATTGTATCTATTGTCAAAAACTTAACCCGCATATACATGTATACGGGACAAATGGACTGTAACGTGGTAAACTCTAAATAATATAAAACAGAACATACTATATAATATTTACCCTAAACTAGTACGGATTTACAATAAAGCTGAAAACACAATTGGAAGTTATCTGAACACTAAACTAGCATTCTAATCCTGTGTATTCACAACAAAATAACAAAATTGTTTATAGGCCCAAGTTATCTTTTTTTCTTCTGGCCTGCTGTTGCCCATTGTGCGTTTCGGGATGGAGGATGAGTTATATTTGCATGCTTGCAAGGTGATTTGGTAGCAACCACTGAACGCTCCTCATTATATGCAATTGCTTTTTGATACAGTCGAACCGCTTCAGTATTATGACCATTCTCGATTAGGTCCAATGCAATATAAGCTCTCTCCATTTGGGAGTCAAACTGCAAAAGTCAAGATAGTATGTCACAGCTCGCCCTATACGTTTATATATATAGGACCAAAAAAAAATTCAAACATAGAAATTGCAAAGAATAAGAATGTATAGAAAAATTAGACGTTCAAATTTGTGGTGCTGTTGCTTACTTGGCGTTGTTATGTTTGTTGCATGTACTTGATGACATATAGCTCACAGTCATGGCCATTTGGTTGTTCTCCCCAGTTTTTTGGGTAATTCACGGTAAAAGAAGCGAAGTTCTTTTTATTGAAAAGTTGTTGGACTTCATCAGCGAAGAGAAAATCCAACGAACGCATCTGCAACACATCTGTGTTACGTTAGGCGATATCATAAATGCACTAAATTTCTTAAATTTCAACAATTTACTGTGGATAAGACAATAAACTTACAATGGAGCGTGCCAAATCTTCTCGGACGATGGTTCTCCTTGCCCTTGGGAGGGTATCCTAGATCTCACAAACTTCTCCGGGCATACATACAACCACTAGAAACCAGTGACCATGTGGATCATGTAGAGGAACGAAAATCTGTAAAATATTGACAGCGAGTTCAACCATTATACATAATTATCTTGCACATTACCATTGAATACCTGATTGTAATGAAGAATAAAATGGTTTTTATGTTACTCACATTTTCACAGCAATTAAGATTCCCCATGTACATGTACTTGAATTTCTCCTTTTTGTCAAAGGTGGCGGTGTCCTTATCATTTTTTAATGTTTGTTGCTATCCGATGCAAAACAAACACACGTACATTCAAAGGGTTTATAGCAATGATATGTGCCTAAACAAATTTAGAAAACGATATCCATATTCCAAGTACGTACCTGGAAGTATGTTGGCAAAAACCATTTCCTAGCTTCGTCTCCATACGATATGCAGTGCTGGTGCGTTAGCATGTCTGCCGCTAATGATAGAAATTCTATGCAGTTTGCACCAGCATTTCCCTAACAAAGCACCCAAAAATTTTCAACGTTTTGATGACAATTATTATAGAAAACACAATGCACACGTAAATAATTAGCGCCATTCGAAGGTAAGCGAATGTACGTACTCTTGATCAAGGGTAGAGTCGAAAATGTAGTCCAACAACTTTGCATTGGCTGGCGGAATCATTTTTTGGACACAAAATGGACCCGCGCTGATAAAATTGGAAGAGTGAAGGAGAATTTTTTGAACTTCACTTCTTTTAACAGCGTCATCCTTCACTGGCACGCGACTACCACGTGTTGCAACCCGTGTAAGCACAAGACGCTGTGTTGGCACATTGGAAGAGTCAATCTTACCCTGAAAACATATAATGCCAGAGTTAGAGTCTCATTACGTTGAATGAAGCTTATGCAGCAGAAATGACAAACAAATCAATTAATAACAAATGCCAAATTTCCTTACAACATCGGGTTGTAGCTCTTTCACCAACGTATCCAAATGCTTGCCGAACTGTGAGGTATCAAATGAGGACGAATCATTGTCCGCATTTTTCTTCTGTGCAATGTCTTCCTCGGTGGAAACCACTATGAGTGAGGATGCCTTCTTTCCCGTCTCACGCTGGCCGGCTGGCACTGGTTCTTCATCCTTACTCTTCCGTTTACCAATCCTGACCTTGTCATATTTGGTATCCAGAATTGAGACATTCGCAGTCAGCTTTTCAACAGCTTTCTGCAACTGTGTCATAGTATCTGAAATGGTTGTAAGATGATTTGTGACATCGGCCTTGAATGTCCGATAGTTATCATCTGAATCTGTCAATTTTTCATTCAAAACAACAACGTCTTTCTGAATGTCCTGTATAGCTGTTCTGAAATCTGTCATATCGCCATTCTCATGAGCGGGTACTCCTCTCCTAGGTTGGTATGATGTTGATGCTTCGCCCTGCGTAACCTATAATACCCACAGTTTCATTTTAATCGACTACGGGGTCAAAACTCAGACTACGGGAGGCGGACTAGTATGCACAAATTTAGGAAAACACATGAACATGCAGAATATTTACTAAATTTACAGTGTCAAACATGAAACCTCCCTTTCAGGTGAATGTCTTCATGAATCACTTCATCTCAAACTCTCCCCAAGCAGTGACGGCTGTCAACGATCTCCCGACGAATCTCTTCACATTCGAAGACACACCCAGGTAAAAAAGCTGTATGACATGGAATAAAAATGAAGTATTGATAAATTGGTTCGCAAAATTGAGTAACGACGGTAATTATAAATGATTTACCTGTAAAATTAGGACACATCCAGGAATATAGAGTAGATCGCGCTCCTTATACTTCCTCAGCCCGTCGACGAACCCATTGAATGTAAACAGTGCCCACTTTTGCTTACTAATCAGTTCAAGCTTCGTCACTCGTCCGATATCGGTTGTTCTTATGTACATTCTTGAGTTAGGCCTCAGAATCGTCCCCATAAGAAAGAGCATGAATACCACCTTGAAATCATTGTTGGGTGTACGATATTTGAATAATAGAGTCTGCAGGTCAACAATCGATATGCCTGCTTCGGGTGTGCCGTATTTCCTTTTCCGCACCTCAATGTCCTCCATAGAGAATGCGTCATCAACTTCATCGCGGTGATAAACCAGTCCTAGCAGGTGTTCCACATCCTGGACACCTATTGTATAATGCACTCCGTGGACTGTGAATGTACAAGAAATTGGATTGAATTGATCTACCAGCCACGACACCAGCTGCTTCTTTATCCCACACATTTTTCAACTTATGAAAGAACCAAACCCTAATTCATTTATTGCCTTCCTTTAAGCTTCGCTGAAAGCTTCTGCAATGCTCCATACTCTTTCCGGAGTACATCTACTAACAAAGCTCGTTTTCCTAGGGGCCCGGACCCCTTCGTATTTTTCTTTCTCTTCAGGATCAAGGTCTTTCCATTCCATGGCCAATTCTTTCATAACCTAAACATAGAAAAAAACTCAGCATTATATTTTTTTTTCTTTCATGTAACTACTACTGGCAGACAATAAAATGTTCTACTTACATCCGCATTAACTTTAAAATCACAATTTTTTTTGCAGAGTTCAACCTCGCTGTTACTACAACAAAATATATTATAACGAAATATAAATTTACAGTCAGTAATACCTTTTTTTTCCAAAAGAAAACCCTAAAATTACTTTATCTATCAAACAATTTGAATTAGGTACTCACTAATAATTTAACCATCCATTTGCAGACAATTTTTTTGATTGGATCTTATCCTTCCCTGATCCTGATGTTGTTTCATCATAAATATCACGTGCACGGAATGAGTTATACAACTAGGTAAAACTGTAAAACATATATAAATATTCTGGTGCAGGGTACCCCGTGTACAACACAGGATATATATGTAATGGATCTTCATGAAATGCACTCGGGTTATACCCGAGTCCCCCGCGTCCCATATGCGGGACATATGGCAGTGAAGCCAAATTTGTGCTTCCTTTTCCCCCGGTCTTACAAAGCGGGGTACCCCGTCTTCAACAAAGGGTAAAGCTTTGAATGGTTCTTTTATAAATTACCCCGGTTAATATCCGGGGCTCCCGCTTACAATATACGGGACATATGGCAGTGAAACCAAACATGCGCTTGCCTTTGTCCCCATTCTACTATGCGGGGTGCCCCGTTATACACACGGGATAAAAGGCTTTCATCACAATTAATAATTATACCCCGTTGTATCCACGGGGCTACCTCATACGTTGTACGGGGTAAAAAGCAGAGACATTTAATGTGATGTTTTGCCTTTTTCCCCGTACTTATATGCGAGATCACCCATGTAAATAGCGGGGTACCTCTTAAAAATTTACCTTAAATCTATGGTATCCATATACCAACCTTTCTACATTGTCTATCTCTAAACGGCAACAACTAAACTTATACAACCCACATTTAACCCTTTATCACACAAACAACATCATATGGCATGAAATAAACCCATGAACACTCAATGTACTTAAAATTACAAATACAATCACTCATAATCATAGTACTTACCTTCACCCTCCATTTTTAGAGATGGACAATGTATTGCCACCTAGATTTGAGTATGATAAATTGCTTTGCCTACCTATTATGCATTATAAAATCACAAACTATCAATTATACATTCATCAAGCACTTATGAAATAATAAAAATTTACATGGTTTTTAGTCAAATTGGAATATTGTCTTAACTTCTTCAGTGCAAACTTGTAACAATAAATTAAATACTAAATTTAACCGAAGAACAGGGGAAAAGAGGAAAAAAAAATTTAACAAAACCCCAACCACCGGATATGATTGTGAGGAAGGGAGAAGAGAAAAAACATATTTTTTTTGCAAATTTAATGATGAACTGGGAGAAATCAATGGGAGAAGATAAAAAATTTAACAAAAACTTACGATATGAAAGCTTCTGCAACACTGCAAAAATTGAGATTTTTTTTAACATCAAAGGTCCGGTCCAACTAGTTGTGGAGCAAATGGAAGACCAGAAAGGAAAAAAAAAATGTCAGAGCAAATATTAAAGGCTTACCGTTGAAGAAGATGGAAGAAGCCGAAATTTTTTTTCCTTCGCCGCAAACTCCGCTTGTTCGGAACAGGCAAGAAATAGTTTCACTTTCAAATGGGAAGAAATGATGCGCGGGCTGGGGAAGAAGAAGAGGCCAAAAAAAAAAATGCAGTTGATTTTTTTTTAACCGGTTAAATGGGTTGCAAGTCAAAAGAGAGGGGGAGTTTATTTAATGCAACCATTGCACTCTAGTCTTGTCCTAAAACTGCATATTTTGGGAATGAACAAGCCACAAGCCACAAGCTATCGTAAATAATATGTACTTTAGTGGTCAAGATGGATTTGTGGGAATGAACAAATGGTTTTGTGCGAAATTAGATAGAGAAGAAAGGCTTAACCCATACAAGTACGTTTTTACCCACTGTCTACTTTTAATATACAATTACCAAAATACCTGTTAGAACTAAGGAAAAAAAATTGACGACAGAGGTTAATTGACATTGTTGAAATTTAAAAGAGTTAGCTGATACATTACCAAACGTCTGAAGTTTTGATGATATTAACGTACATATATACATGACCAATTCAACTATGGCTGGTAACTAGTTAGGGTCGTTCCACCAGTAGCATGTGATGTCATGAGAGAACCTAACAGTTTGAGAAGATATTTAAGGAAAAAAAAAATCCTTAAGGTGGATGGATGACAATTATTATTCCAATTGGTGTAATATGAAACTGATGATGCATGCATGGACTGAGAAAAGCCAGCTGGAATATCTCACACCATTTACCCCCAAAAAAAAATTAAAAAAATAAAAATCTTATTATTTTTTTCACCTCTTTCTGAAACTCGGTTTCAACACAATTAAATTACCTTTTCCACTCATATTGCCTGACGCCATCATCAAAGCACAAACATTACAAATACCTATTATATAATCCAAGCTTAGAATTCCAAAACAACCAATGACAGCAAATAGATAAGCAATATTATTATTCTCTCCTACTGATCCTTAACTTTCTTTGTGATCTCGATCCAAATGGGTAACCTCAACTTCGATGATCCACAAGAATGCATCCCTAATTCCCCGATGGAAAATCTTCTAGATCCTAAGGAGTTTAGGAGGCAAGGGCACATGGTAGTGGATTTCATTGCTGATTATTATGAAAACATTGAGAAATACCCTGTTCTAAGCCCGGTTGAACCCGGCTATCTCCGAAAACTATTACCAAAATCGGCCCCTGATTATCCAGAGCCCATTGAAACCATCCTCCAAGATGTTCAGGATCATATTGTTCCTGGTCTTACACATTGGCAAAGTCCTAACTACTTTGCATATTTCCCTTCGAGTGGTAGCATCGCAGGGTTTCTCGGTGAAATGCTAGCGACCGGATTCAACGTGGTCGGATTCAATTGGATGTCATCACCGGCTGCAAGTGAGTTGGAAAGCTTAGTCATGGATTGGCTCGGAGAAATGCTTTCCCTTCCAAACTCTTTCCTTTTCTCAGGTCAAGGCGGTGGTGTTTTACAAGGAACTACTTGCGAGGCTGTTTTGTGCACTCTGGTGGCTGCAAGAGATCAAGTGCTGAGTAAAATTGGGAAAGAAAATATTGGAAAGCTAGTTGTGTATGGATCGGATCAAACACATAGTGCATTTCAAAAAGCTTCCCGAATCGCCGGAATCCACCCGAGCAATTTCCGTGTCATCGAGACCACAACATCGACATCGTTTGCTCTCTCGCCTGATTTGCTTCGCTCAAGAATTTGTTCCGATATAGAAGACGGTCTGGTTCCAATATATTTATGTGCCACGGTAGGGACAACTTCAACAACAGCAGTTGATCCGCTGGGACATCTATGCGACGTGGCAAACGATTACGGAATGTGGGTTCATGTCGATGCTGCTTATGCTGGGAGTTCCTGCATCTGCCCAGAGTTTCGACATTTCATAGATGGCGTCGAAGGTGCGAACTCTTTCAGTTTCAATGCACATAAATGGTTCTTCACCACCCTTGATTGCTGTTGCCTTTGGGTGAAAGAACCAAACGCCTTGATAAAATCACTCTCGACAAACCCTGAGTTTCTGAGGAACAGAGCCACTGATTCAAAGCAAGTGGTGGACTACAAAGACTGGCAAATAGCGCTGAGCAGGAGGTTCCGGGCCATGAAACTATGGCTTGTGCTGAGAAGCTACGGTGTGGAGAAACTTAGGAACTTACTCAGAGGCCATGTTAACATGGCCAAGCTTTTTGAGCAACTGCTTGGTAGAGACAAGAGGTTTGAGATTGTGGCTCCTACAAACTTTGCGTTAGTCTGTTTTAGAGTTTCACCGTCGGCAATTACCAAACGAATTATCGATGAGAGTGGCATATTTTCTGAGAATCTGGGGCAAGATTCTGAAGAAGCTGATGAAAAGTACCGCACGAATGAGATGAACAAGAAGTTGCTGGAGTCCATCAATGCTTCAGGCAGGTTATACATGACACATACAGTGATTGGCGGTATGTATGTGTTGCGGTGTGCGGTTGGTGCAACCTTGACGGAGGAATCACACATCATCATGGCCTCAAAGGTGGTGAAACAGCATGCCGATTCCATCTTGAACATGTCTCAATTTTAGTAATTGCATATATTATTTTGAACCTTTTATTTTCCACTATCTTTGAAAACACAAGGATGTATTACCTTATGTGATGCAGGCCCATAATGGATTAATCGTCCAAATCACCTACTTTATAAACAAAACTACTTGAACAAAAATATTATACATATATCTCCGTCAAAAATTTACTTTTGATTTTTTATTAGGTTTCAGTCAAGGAGTTCAAAGTTTTAAGTTCTGTACTGCATAATTATAATATTGTTTATCAATCGAATATTATCATACATCGCTTAAGAAATCAGTTATGATACTTTTTAGTTTCCTTCACCAAGTTTCTAAGAAATATCTAAGCATGTTAGTATATCCAAAAAAAAAAAAAAAAAACACCATAAATCAGTTTGTCAAAATTAAAAATTAAAAAATGAAAATCGTAAATGAGAAGATTGAAGGATGAAGAAGGATATAGTCACTACACCAAAAGTGTGGATTGTTGTGGTGTAATTTGATAACTTGCAAGTGCACGAATCAATAAGTAATAAAGTGGTATTCTTTGAAAAAACCGATATCGATCCCATAGGGAATAATGTCTCCAATTTTGAAAATAAATAAATTGTTAATTAAACTAATAAAAGTAAAAGGAGAATTGTTTGTTGGTTGTTTGAGTAGCAAAGCATTAATTAAAATGAAAAGCAATTGTAAAAGTGAAACAAGGCAGCAAGTAAGAAGTTGAGGATTTGATAAAACAAGGATTATGACTTCACCACTATTATTCATGTTTAGCCCTAATGCATAATAGATTCATAGGTTAATTCCCCTTTGACCACAAGTGACTAGAAGTTAATTTCTCAATGCATTCTAATCTAGCAAGCACAAGGTATTTAATTATCGCTAATCTAAATACCGAAATTTAAGCCTTAGGACATGCAAACCCAATAAGCTTTTGTCAAAGTTGTCACTAAAGCATGCAATATTTTTATAAACATGTATTTCATTGCTCATCCATATTATACCCCTTATTTCTAAGCTAATTTAATACTAAATATATCCACCTTTTCATGGAAGCATTAAGAACTTGATGCGGAACCCCAAGATTAAAGAATCCGAAACCCCAAACATACAAGAAATATTGAACAGTAATTGGAAACAAGAACCCGCCCTACCAAACCCTTAGATAACTTGTATCTAAAAACGTGGATTAGAAGGCTAGGGAAATAGAAGAATAATCGCCACAAAGTATTTCTACTTTGATAAGATAATTCAACTCCTAATGCAACAAGAAGAAGAAATTGATTCCTCACCTTGCAAGAATACTCCTGGGAGCAATAGGAAAATTAATTCTCTCAATTGATTAAAAACTCAAATCTCTCTTACAAAAGAATTGATCCCCCTTTATATAAAGACTAGGGGTAGATCAAGAATCAATCTAAACCATTAAATATTAAGAAAGTATCCTAAGGTTGAAAACTAACCCTAAAAACGAAAATAGCAAAAATTACAAAACTGCCATTATAATCCGAAAATAGCTAAATTACGAAACTGCCATTATCATCTGAAAATAGCTAAATTACGAAACTGCCATTATCATCCGAAAAATAGCTAAAATTATGAAATTGCCATTCTAAGTTGTTTATTTTTTAAAATGATGTCGTTTTATCTCAGCAACTCTCTAGCATCATTACGACTTTCATCCCTTGCTTGGACAACATGCTTAAATCATCATTAGGCCTCGGAAAAGTGTTCAAATCATTTGGAAACTTGAATCGATCTTCATCCATAATTCTTTTCACAAGTCCAAGCATTCCCTCTTTGATCTTCTTAGCTCGAGAACGCGTCACTGGTCCACTTGGCAACGTAATGTCCTTATCACGAACATTCATTCTAGAAGAGCGCTCGATGCCCACATCAGAACTACAATGAAATATTAACTATAAATATGAATCAAACTTAAATACGCATTAAAAATTAAATAGTCATAATGGGCTACATCATAATCCTTATAGAGAGTTAGTTACACATGTTCTCAAAAATATCCATCAAATATTTGAAAGAAAACATAAATTAAATAACAAAGAAAATTAAGAGCAAAGAAACAAATTCAGAGGTTGATGGTTGCTGAATTTGATCTCCAGTCATTCTCCTCTTTGCTTTTCCAAACTATGCCTCAAGATGCAAGATTGAAGTCTTCCACAAGCTGACCGAATTTCTCCCTTGATCTTAACTTGGTGTAGCCGAATATCTCTATGTAAAAACCCTTGAAAAACTAAAATAAAGCCTAGAACTGAACTTTGTTGCCATGAGAATTAAGAAAAGAACTAGAGTTGTGAGGGCTGTGGAGAATTGTAGCCATGAGGGCTTAATGGTGTGTGGTGGTGAATTATGGTCTCAAATATGCTCAAGGTGCATTGTATTTATAGGAGATCAGGTTTAACCTAGGAAAAACCCTAGAGTCATTCTCTAACCCTATATATTATTCCAATTAAATAGGATATAATATATATTCATAATCACAACCCCTATATTTCTTCAATATGGCCAGCCATCTAAGGTTGATAAGGTCTTTTGGTATCTCTCAATCACACTTAAAAAAGGAAACATTCCATATCCCTTTAGGAATCCAATTTAACTCTAATTCTAATTCCTTTTCCTAATTATTATTCCAATTAATATAATTAGAATAATCTTACCTCCTAGGTAGCATATGATGTGGTACTAATTGTACACCTGACTGGAGTGTGATGATGTGGAAGTCCATGCATAGGTGTCATCCTAGTAAGCAAAAACAATTTCCTTTTATATCTTCAGTATCAGTCAGCATATTCCAAGAACACTTTAGATGACCAAATAAACTTTGAATGCACTTATTATGGTTGCAAATGTTAGGTCTATGTCTTAGATTTACAGGCATATCTTGATCTCAAAATTTGGACATCAGGAAGACACTCAAATTTCAATTTCCCCGAGAGAGTGTAAGTCTGCCGCAACTATTGAAATTATTGATCTTGTAAATCAAATTGGTACTGATTGGCCAATCCAATTGCGATAAAACTTCACAAAATTGAAGCCTAGTGAATCAGGAATCATTTTCAATTGGAATCGTACAAAACTCAAAGTATAGCTCCATATACGATTTTCTCAGTAAAGATTGTGCAGAAATGCAGTAATTCCTGCTTTTGCCTTTCTTTCATTGAAAATAGGAAAACAATATTTCAGTACTTGGAATTAACAATTAATTCTAAACTAGCTAAAATCCAATATAAAAAGTGGCATAAAAATAGTAACATTTTATGCCTATCATGGATCCACGACACTAATTGCTTCACCTAAAAAACAATACCTGACGTAACTAAAACTATTGTGTCCCCTTTATTGTAACAATTAAACTGAATATACTCCGTCGCTAAATTGTTTTATCAGTGGCACCAAAATACATTTAGCAACACATTTTCTCTAATTGTCACCAAATATTTGCACGCCAAACACAACTTGCACCACACAAAGGTCTTGTGTCGCTAAAGTAGAACACGCCCAACCAAATTAGCAACGCATGTGGGTTGATTGTCACTTATTTGGAAACATATAGCAACGCATGTAGGTCTAATATTGCTAATTTAGAGAAATACAGCGATGCATGTGGATCAAATGTCGCTAATTTGGAGACATATAGGAACATAGACATATAATGATGATAATTGTGTAATAATTAGCGACACAATACCATATTGTGTCGCTTTTTGTTAAGAATTGGAGACACTCTCCTAAAATGTGTGTCATGAAATGGAGACGGTTTAACGGCATGTTTTGAAATTTTTGTCGCCCTAATGTTGTCCATATTTTTGTAAAACTCATGAGCATCAAAACCACGTACTATCAATTCACTCATACCAAAAATCAATTCACACTTACCATTCTCTATCTATTAATATAATTTTCATCTCTTTCAAAATTTACTCTTCATTTTCATTTATCTTTTATATCTTTCTTGATGATATTTTGAAAGAGTTTCAGCTAGTGTTTGAAATTGTTTAGCCGAAATTCATTCAAGATAGAAGAAATTATTGAAATATTCATCCAAAAAAAAATTCTAACTATGCCTATATATTCTTTTATATTTTTTCTCTTCGATTTAGCTGAATATAGAAGCTAAGAATAAATTTTTTTATCATTGCAGTCTTTGAGATTTTTGACCCCTTGTAAATCGTCAAACTTTGTGCCTCAGATAGTTCATCTATCTCATGATCAATTGTTTCTTTCTTAGTACACTAAATGTGGGTACTCGCTGGATGCTAGAAACGGGTAACCAAGCTGATTCCGACTCGGATGGAGTTGGCCATCATCTTTTCACTCGGCCATTTCCCATATGCGATATTGATAGATAATTTATATACTTACTAGCTTCCACGATTGTTTGTTATATAATGTTAATAAAATAATAATATTTTGTATTTGTTATCCGAGATTGTTTGTTATGTCTTGTAATAAAAATATTAAAGCTTTTGGTGAGTTGTTTATCAAGCAATACTAATAAAATAATAATATTTTATATTTGTTATCCAATATTGTTGTCGTGTATTATTATCAAATAAAGACTAATTTCAATAGCATTTGTAACAAAAAAATTACTTTACATTAAACTAATACAATATTTTTCCTCATCACTATTAATTATTTTATAGTGGCATTTACAAAAATTTTAAATTAGTTTACTAAATTAATTTAGTGTAGTGAACAAAAAAAAATTAAATTAGTGTATTAAATTAATAATTAAATCAATTTTAAACAATTTAAAATAATAACGTCACCGATAGCAATGCGCTGCATTGCTCAAAATGTCAATCATTCAATTTAAAACAATTAAAAAATAATGTCAAAAGTCAACAACGCTATACGTAATTTGTTGCTGAATATGGAAATCAACGACAAAATTCATCACTACATGCTTTTGAAATTCACTGTAATTTTCTAATTAATTTGTCACTTGGCTCAACTTCAATATATAGTCTCATTTAATTCTGGCACTCAACTACACTTAATTTTTTATAACTTTCATTTTATTTATGCTTCATATTCTTTGTTTTCATTTCATCGACCATTTATCAATCCAAGCTAAAATTGGCAACTCGATCATGCATTCATTCTACTATGGTATAAGAAATTGAAGCTAGTAAGTTTACATATATTAAGTATTTATATTGTTTGCAGCTAATAGTTTTTATTTTTTATTAATTTTTATTCATGTATATATTTTTTGTCTCGTTTCGTATTTACTTTTTATATATATGCAATATACTAGGATTATTGGATTAACTAATAGGATTACAGAATGGACAAGTCATGTATATGCTTGGCTAGACGATCAGATCAATTTGCCAAAAGTGTGAAGGAATTTTTATAGTTAACTATGAAAAATGTAGGTGATTGTATTCAGTGTCCTTGTATGAAATGTAGAAATATGATATTGCATTCTCTTAAAGACATAAAAGCCATATATAGTGGAACATGTTTGATAGCAAATACCATCAATGGATTTAACTTGGTGAATCTTATGAATTTGGTGTTGAGACATCTTCACAATTTAATAATGTAAATGTAGAAATTTGATGAAAATGAGAGTGGTAGTGAGGAAGATGTGGCATATAATAACATAGAAAGGACTCATGATGCTTTTGATAATTTTGGCAACAATATTTCAAACAATCCTAATTAATTTGTTGTTTGTTGGCAGATGCAAAGAAACCTCTGTACCTAGGATGCACAATTTTACCAAATTATCAATTGTGGTCAAATTGTATAACTTGAAAGGAAGATGTGGACATTCTAACAAGAGCTTTGTTGCATTGTTGAAGTTGTTATCTGAGATGCTACCTTATGATAATGTTTTGTCAACATCCATTTATAATGTTAAAAATACTCTATATGCGTTAGGCATGAAGTATGAGAAGATACATGCGTGTCCCAAAAATTGTATTTTGTTTAGAAAGTAATATGTGGATTTGATTTTTTGTCTTCAATGTGGATCATCCAGATGGAAAATTGGCAAAGATAGAACTGTTACTAAACAACCATCTAAAATTTTATGGTACTTTCCATCTATTTCATGTCTTAGAAGAATGTTCCACAGTGTTACAACTGCTAAAAATTTGACATGGCACGCAAATGAGAGAAATGATGTAAGGGGCAAAATGCAACAAACATCATATTCTCTAACTTGGAAATTGGTTGACCATTTTTTGTCAGGCTTTGCATCTTAGACTTGGTATTGTAGCTGGTAGAATGAATCCACACAGTTTACAGATAGTGTTTCGTTTTTAATCATAGTTGTTTATAATTTTCCTCCTTGGCTATGTATGAAGCAGAAATTTATGATGTTAACTCTTCTAATTTGTGGACCTAAACAACCCAACAACCGTATCGATGCATACTTGGAGCCATTAATTGAAGACTTTAAGAACTTGTGGAAAGAAGGTATTACAGCTTTTGTTGCTTATTGCCGAAAGGAGTTCACTTTTAGGCAGTATTGTTATGGACGATAAAATATTTTCCTACTTATGGTAACTTGGCTTGCCATGCAACAAATGGATATCATGCTTGTCCAATTTATAGTGAAAACACTTTTGCTCAACGACTGCAGCGGTGTATGAAAATGAGTTTTGTTGTGCACAGAAGATTTTTTCCTCCAAATCGTCCTTACAGAAAGCAAAAAAAGGCTTTTAATGAATTTTAAGAATTTGAAGTGCCTTCGATACCATTGACCAAAGATGAAATATTATCTAAGCTTAATACTTGTACTTTCACGATTCATGCAAAGGTACCTATTTTGTGGGGATGGTATTGAATATTGTTAGAAAAAGAAGTCAATATTTTTTGAGTTGGAGTACTGTAAATATGTAAACGTCATATACAACTTACATGTCATGAATATTGAAAAAAATGTATCTGAAAGCACAGTTAGTACATTGCTTCATATTTCATGTAAGATGAAGGATGAGATAAATGCTTGATTGGATTTAACAAAGATGGGTTTGCAGCTTGAATTGGCTCTATTGGTACATGAAAACATACTTTTTTATTGCCTACTTTTTATACATTATCTAGGCAAGAGAAAAAAAACTTTTGTTTTTTTAGTGTTTGGCAGAGCTAAGAATTCCAAATGGTTACTCTTTAAATTTTAGGAATATTGTGAGCATGGAGGACTTGAAGTTGGTAAGGATGAAGTCCATGATAATCACATATAGATGCAACATTTATTGCCTCTTTCAATTTGCCAGTGCTTTCTAAAAATCTACAAGTTGGAATTGCATGATCTGTTTTTTCTTTAATTTCATTTGTAAAGAATCTACCGATATTGCTGCACTGGATGCCATTTAGAATGATCTTGTGAGAACAATGTGTTTGATGGAGAGGTTTTTTCTACTATCTTTATTTGACATAATGAATCACTTAATTATGCACTTGGAACTAGAAGTTAGATTGTGTGAAATAGTACATTTTAGATGGATGTAACCATTTGAGAGGAACATGAAAATATTAAAAGGTTTATGTTTGCATCAAAAACTATCTATTGCTGAGAGTTATATTGCTGAAGAAGCAATTGAGTTTTGTAGTAAATATCAATTTGGGTTAGATGCAATTGGAAACCCGCTTGGAAGATATCAAAAGCTTAATGACAAGCAAGATGTCAGTGCCCCTATTAAAGGTGGAAAGATGCAATCAATTGATCAACCACTTTTGGAATAGGTCCATGGCTATGTACTTTCAAACATGACAGAAGTGGAGCCATATAGGATGTACGTTTCAAAACAAAAGTCCATCAATTTGGTTGAATGCACTTTTATAAAAAAAAAATTAATTTAATGCTTCTATGGTAGTTTTCAATTAGAAGCATTAACGCAGACAAGGAAAGAAAGAAAAATGATTTCAAGATGAGCCCAACAGTATATTTATATATTGATTATGTGATAAGGTATATATACAAAAACAATTAAATTGCTTTTGTTTGGTTACTACTCATTTGCTAATTAGATTCAATTGATGTTCTTAGATCGACTTCGAGCGATGTCAACCAAATTATACTGTTTCAGAAACTCTAAGATGGATAGCAACGGTTCTCAATAGATAGTAACTAAGCATGAAGGATATGTCATTAAAGGTGTTCGATTCAACACAATGGTAAGGTACAATAAGCGTGTCTCACAAAATAGTGGTATCAAAGTAGTTGCTCAAGTTATGCCTTATGTTAGTGCAAAATACAATAATCATATATTAGCTGATATGACTTACTACGGGAAAGTAAGAGAAATTTGAGATGTCAATTACAATCTTTTTCACCTTAAGTTTTCATGTGTGATTGGGTGGATAATAGTACTGGTGTGAAAACTGATGAATTAAGTTTTATATGTGTCTTCACAAGTGCAATAAGTATTTTATGTTGAAGATCAACTTGATCTTTGTTGGTCCGCAGTATTAGTTCCACCACAACATGATGTATTTGTAGATGCTGGAAAAGATGAACTTGGAGATACTACGATGGATCATAACCTATTTGCTGATCATCTTCTCAATGTGAGTGACAGTGATGTTATTTGTGATTAAAACTCCAAAGAAATTACGTTCGTGATGATTGTGAAGGGATATGGGTATGTTACAATTTTAACTTTATTAATACAAATTGTTTGGTTTTCATACAATGAAAAATTGTATTTTATTATATTAACTTGAAAGTAATTCTATAGTATGTTGGTTTATATTTGTTAGCAATTAAATATTGAAAATAAAAATTGTATTAATTTTAATACAATTTCAATGATAAAATTGTATAAACTCTAAAAGAAATTAACTAACATGTATTACGCGATGCACATTTGTCGCTAAATAAAATAACAGCTAGGAAGAGCATCACTAACATGATTGTATTAATTAAAAATAATTAAATATTTTTAATTTGTATTAACTGGAAAGACAATTAAAAAATAATTGCATTAACTACAAATTATTAAATAATTTTTAAATTGTATTAACTGTAAAAACAATTAAATAAGAATTGTATTAACTAAAATAAATAAATAAAAATAACTTGTATTAAATCTAAAAACAGTAAAATAATAATTAATTTACAGCAATAGTTTGGCAACAAAAACTCGTCGCTAAATTATATAAAAAAATAAATCGCCAACAAAGGTTGTCCCCTAAATGGTTTTAGCAACACTTTGTGTTGCCGTTTTAGTTCCACGACGCAAAACGTCGCTAAAAAAAGTTAACAACAAGCTGTGTCCCTAGTTAATTTCCACGACATATGATGTCGCTAAACTGGTTATAGCAACAGCCGTCATAGTCGTTTCCCAAATTAATAGGCGGGATTATTTTGCTCCCACTCCTTCTAGCAACAAGTTGCGTCCCTAGTTAATTTCCATGACAAATGACGTCGCTAAATTGGTTATAGCAACAACCTTCATTGTCGTTTCCCCAAATTAATAGGCGGGATTATTTCCCACTAGTCCATCTTTTGCTCCCACTCCTCCTTCTCTCAATTGGCAAAACTCACTCTTTCTCCCTCACTCATTTTTTCTCTCATTTTTCATCGTTGGAACGCTCTCCTCCTTTTCATCCATGTCACAGCAAAATTCACTCCTCCTCCACAGCGACGTGAAATCCACTGCTCCTCATTCTCCACACCATCGCCGTAACCCACTCCTTCTTGTGAGTTAGTTTCGTTTATTTTTTTTATTTAGTTTTTTTGGTTATTTGATTTTTGATGTGTTTATGCTTTTGGCCGTCAATATGGCATGTTTGCCCATGTATAGAATGTTTGGCCGTATATAGCATGATTTTGTGGGTACTTGATAATTGTTGCCTAAAAACTCTATACTTTTTTAATGTGTTTTGGTTTTTGGCCGTCAACATATCATGTTTGCCCGTGTATGAAATGTTTGGTTATGTATAGCATGATTTTTTGTTGTATTTGATGATTTGTTGCTTAAAAATGAATTAATTTTTGGATGTGTTTCGCATTATGCTTGTCAATACATGTTTGCTATGTATGGAATGTTTGGCCTTGTATAGCATGATTGATAAAATTTTGTTATGTTAGTTGACAATGTTACAAATTTATATATCACAGGTGACGCATTAGAAAATTTATTGAAAAATACTAATTTGTTGTATTTTTTTATTTTTAGAGAAAGAATAGCAAATGCTGGAATTTGTTGTATTTTCTTTGCAACATTTACTGAATAAATCATATCTGGAACTACACATAATTTTTTAGTGATTACAATTGCTAATGATTTCTGACACATCAAGGTTCAATTCTGTAAAGTTTCATTGCAATTGGATTAGCCAATCAATACCAGTTTGATTTTGAACATGAATATTTTTATCAATTGCAACAGACTAATTTGAAGATGAACTTTTTTATCAATTGCAATAGACTTACACTCCTATGGAGAAATTGACATTTGAGTATCTTCTCGGCGTGTATTCTGTGCAATTAAGATATGCCTAGAAAGTTGAGACATAGAACTAACTTTTTCAAATGGATTCAATGAATTCGAAGTTAATTTAGTCATCCAAATTGTACTTGGAATATGCCTAATGGACATAAAAGATATAAAGGAAAGTGTTTTTGTCAACTAGGATGCCACTTAAGCATGGATTATTAGGATTGCCACATCATCACTCTCCAGCAAGGTGTATTATTATTACCACACCATATGCCACTTGGAAAGTACAGAATGTTCCAATATTAAATGTAGTATTAATTAAGGAATGAATTAGATTTGGAAGGAGATTGAAATACTAAGGAGATATGGATTACTTTCATAATCTAATTAAGAGCGTGACATCATTTTGAGGGCTCTAATTACTCTTATAACCTCATATGGATGGTCATTAGAGTGATAATAGAGAAGGATTTAATTGTTATTAATATTTTATTTCCTATTACCTTTTGGAATTAGAAGTAGGATAAGGTTATAACTCTAGGGTTTTTTTTTTCTTCACAAGTATTCTTTTCTTATAAATACCCTACACTTTAGAACCTTTAGATATGCTATATATACTCTACATTCTATTCCTTACAATTCTAGACACAATTCTCAAAAGTTTAGAGAAGCAATATTCGGCTACATCAAGAGAAGGAAGGAGGGAGAATCTGTTGAAGCATTGGAGAGATTCAGCCTTGATTTGGAGGCATATTTTGAAGAGCAATTGAAGGAAGAACAAAAGGGGAATTCGGCCAACCACAACGCTTTAGATTTGCTTTATCTTTTCTTATTCTCTTTTTGTCATTCATAATATGTTTTGTTTTGATTTATTGATGGCTATTTCTAAGAACATGAGTAGCTAAACTTTTATAAGGATTATGATGTAGCCCTTCTATGAATTTTTAGTTTTAATGCATGATTAATTAGTTTATGATACATGGTTAATATTTCATTGTAGTTCTTAATGCTTTCATGACAAGTTGAATGGATATAGTATTATATTTGCTTCGGGACAAGGAATATAATATGGAAGGGCAATGAAATACATGGAAATAGGTATATTGCATGCCTTAGTGATAACCTTGACAAGAGCTTATTGAGTTTGAATGTCTTAGGGCTTAAATTTTGGTGTTTAGATTAAGAATAATTAAATACTTTGTACTTGCTAAACTAGAATGTATTGAGAAATCAACTTCTAGTTACTTTTAGTCAAGGGGAGGTTAACCTAATAAATTTATAATGCTTAGAAACAGTTATAATATTTGTTCTAAAAATAATATGAATCCTTTGATTAATTTACTTTGCTTTCTTTACTTTGTTATCTTAATTCCTTTTATTTAAATTTTGCTTAGCTTCACAAAACCAACCAATCAAACAATCACTCTTTCAATTTCCTTGATATTAATTAGAAATAAAATTTACTTTCAAACATTAGAAACATTATTCCTCGTGAGATCGATATTCAGTTTTCTCTAAAAAATCACTTTATTACTTGTTGATTCGTACACTTACGAGTAATCTAATTTTAACCATAACAATGAGGCATTAGGACCATTTAAAAATTTAAATTATAGGCCTTGAATTAGGAACATTGAAAAATTTAAATAATAGGTTACACTTTAGTTTTATTTTTGTAAATAATAGGTGTATTTCGCGTTGTAAAGTGTTTAGAATTGGTAAATCTTTGGCCTTTCACAAAATAATGGAGGCACTGCAAAATTTCTATTGACATTGTGATGTGATTATAAATTGTATATGTGATTATGCTATGTGATGCACATTAATGGATCTAGTTGAGCGTTTCCCAGTTGATAAGCCTTCATCTCCTGATGATGTCCCCAGCCCTAACGTTCAAATCCATAAGAAGAATGGTCAAGGACCTACCATGATGGAAGGTTTTAGAAAGGAGGCTTTAGGTGGAATGAAGCAATTAGAGTTAGAGTACAATGTACATGGAGCTCCTCTAGACAAGGCCACTATGCAAATGAACAGTTTGGAGGGTTCATTAACTCGTTGCATGATATCTATTCACATTTAAGGTTGGAACGATGTGTCTGCTGCATTGAAAGAAAACCTATGAGGTGCAATAAATGTATTAAAAGTGAACTTTCTTTATATGGATAGTTATGAAATTAATTAAATAATTTTTTTATTTTAAAAAAATTTAATAGAAATATTTTAGTAAGGATGACTCCAGCAAGGAGTAGACTATGAGAGATTGTGCTAAGAAGTGGATGGACTTTAAGCATTAGTTTATATGACAAGTATGTGAACTCATACTTGGTGAAATCTGAGATCTTCAAGCACCCACATAGTCACAAGTATAACTTCATTAAGCAAGAACATTATAATGAATTTATAAACCAAAGATTTGATGAAGAGTTCAAGGTAAAAAATTAGTTTGGCATGTTTTAATTATGAAATGCTGATCTATATATGACTAAGCGTAATGTATATGATTAAAATTTATACAAATTAAGTGCAGATTATTCTATGAAAAGACAAGAGAACAAATATTGTCATTGACTTGGCAGTAAAGGATATCTGCAGTTAGAAATTGAATTTTTTATTATTTTAAATTAGTTATTAATTTATAGTACTAATTTTGCACTAACTTGAAAGAGCCACCACATGATCTATGGAGCATGAAGACTTTTGGATACGAGCAAGAACAAAAAATGATGGAAAGATAGACAACGCAAAAATTAATTCCATTGTAAAAAAACTTTGTGAGTTATTTGCATATAGAAATATATTGTATATTATCTAATATGTTATTAAATTAATTTTGTAGAATGCCCTGGAGAAGAATATCACTGAAGTCACTCTTGATGCTTTTCTTCCGAATGACGTCTTACACGAGCCTTTGGATCCGATGAGTATGTTGGTCAGCTTAGAGGAAAAGGAAAAGGCTTCAAGGTGAAGAATTATTTCACTATACTATGGCAAAGCACACAAAAATATAAAAAAGAATCCAATGTTGATGACAAGACGAAGACCCAAAATGCGAGGATTGAAAAAATGGAGCTTGTCCTTAGTGGATTGTTTGATGTTGTAAGGAAGAAAGCAATACTGGAAAATATTGGCTATCTTGCGACCGCCTGTGGTATTTTACATACTCCCGCATAGACCGACACAGGCTTTGCATGGAGAGGCAGGATTCGCAATACTCAGGTCAATGAAGTTACCAATCTAGCGACCTCGCCAGCTCCCTCTGCATCAGCTGATCCACCTATTGATTCTATACCTGTACAACAAGAGCTACGTGTACCATTGATAAATCCTTTCATTTTAATCTATATTTGTTAAAAATGTATTTATATTTTTTAATATGTTTTAAATCCAGAACATTAAATGAGCTTGCATAAGGGACAAAAGATAATATCATGGCAGTTGGCATTTTGACAATTGATAATGCAGTGTGCCATGGTATAAATCGTGGGAACGAAAAATGTTAGAGTTTCTGTGGATGCAGTGATTTATCTCTCCACATTGTTAACTGTACCATCATTTGACATGGTCTATGTACGTGAGGTAGAAGAGGCATTTGTGGCGTGGCTTTGGAGACTTGTTACTTGATAGGCATAAAATGTTAATGTTTTTATGCCACTTTTTATATTGAATTTAATTAAATGATAATGAAAAATACTTAATTATTGTATTTTTCTGTTTTCAATAAAAGAAATATTAAAGCTGTAATTACTGTGTTTCTGCGCAACCTTTACTGAGAAAATCATATCTGGAGCTACACTTTGAAGTTTTGTGTGATTCTAGTTGAAAATGATTCCTGATTCACTAGGCTTCAATGCTGCAAAGTTTCATTGCAATTGGTTTGGCCATAAGTGCCAGTTTGATTTAAAAAATTACTATTTCCAATAGTTGCGGCAGATTTACACCATCTCGGGAAACTGGAATTTTAGTGCCTTCCCAATGTCCAATTTGTGCAAACAAGATATTCCTGGAAAGATAAGACATAGACCTAACTTTTTCCAGAAGAATAAGTGGATTTGGATTTCATTTGTTCACCCAAAGTCTACTTGGAATCTTACTGACGGTCATTGAAGATGAAAAAGAAAAGTTATTTGCTTATTTGGACTACATTTGTGATTGGACTGCCATGTTACCACACACCAACCATGTGTCCGAATTTGCCACATCATATGCCACATGAGAGGTCAGATTATTCTAATTTAATTATTGGAATAATATTTAGGATATTAAAGATTGATTTTTATTCCTAGAGGGATAAGGAATGTTTCCTTATTTCTAGTGTGAACATGAGGCACAAAATACTTCTATGTCCTAAAGGTGGCCGGCCATTTAGAGAATTTATAAAGATTGAGATTATGTAATATTGTATCTCCTATATTTTCTAGGTTTTAGAGATACCTTAGGGTTAAACCACTCTTAAACCTCTCCTATAAATAGATTGCTACCTTGACAGTGAAAAGAATGATCCTTTACACAATTCACTAGCCCTCATGGTTACAGCAGTCTTCTCCCCTCTTCAGCCGCATCTTTCCCTTTCTTTTCCTCCCTATTCTCACAGCAACATAGGTATTTAGTTAGATTTATTATTCAGAAGAGAGCAAAGTTGTGCTACACAAAGAGAAGTCCAAGGAGATTCGGCCAATCTTTGAAGGAGTCACCTTGAGGCTTTGATCATAGTTTGAAGAAGCTAAGAAGAGAGGATTGAAGAACCAATTTCCAGCAGTCATAAATCCAGATTTGTTTTCTTTTCTCTTATTTTCTTTGTTATTTAAACTATGTTGTCTCTTATTTATTACATGGATAATTTTGAGATGATGTGTAGCTAATTTTTCTATTAGGATTATGAAGTAACCATTTTATGACTATTTAGTTTCTAATGCATATTTAAATTCGATTCATGTTTAAAGTTAATATTTTATTGTAGTTCTTAATGCTTACATGAAAAGGTGGATTGATTAAGTATTTATATTGGCTTAGAAATAAGGAGTATAGATATGGATGGGCAATAAAATATATGGTTATAGAAATAAAGCATGCCTTAGTGCCAATTTTAACACGATTTATTGGGTTTGCATGCCTTAGGACTTAAATTTCCGTGTTTAGATTAGAAATAATTAAACACGTTGTGCTTTCTAGATTAGAATGCATTGAGAAATCAACTTCTAGTCATATGTGGTTAAAGAAGGGTTAACCTATGAATCTACAATGCATTAGGGCTAAATATGAGTATTAGTGGTGAAATCATAATCCTTGTTTTTTAAAATCTGTGAAATCGTACTTGCTGTCTTGTTCTTGTTTTAAATATTGCTTTGCTTTTAAATTCATGCTTGGATACACACAACAATCAAACAAACTCTCTTTTAATTTTCAAAGTTTAATTTACAGTTTATTTAATTTCAATAACTAGAGACATTATCCTTTTGGGATCGATATCGGAATTCTCTTAGAACTCCACTTTATTACTTGTTAATTCGTGCACTTGCGAGTTAATTGTACGACAACAAGATTTTGGCGCCATTGCCAGAGAATAACTATTTCTAGTTTTGATTTTGAATTTTTTGTTGATTAAATTACTGTTTTAATTTAATTTCTGTTTTTGTTTTTGTTTTCTGCTTATGTTCAGTTTTAGCCAACAAAGAACAACAATTGGAGAGTTTTCTTGGATCCAAAGTAATCCAATTCAAGTTTGAAGAAGGAGAAAATCGAAGTAGATAAGTTTTTAATTTTTGTGTTTTTATTTTTAGGGTTTGCGGTTTGAATATAAAAAAATAAAAATAAAATAAAAATTTTTGCTTACTGTTTTGTTTCGGTTTTAGGTTTTAATTTATTGCTGTTTGATTTTTGTTTAGTTTACTGTTTGTTTAATCTTGAGTTCTATCTTTCTATAAAAAAAAAAAAGAAAAAAAAGAAAAAAAAATCTGAAAATTGGATTTTGAAAAAAAATATTTACTGCACTTTTATTTCTGATTTTCATTACTGTTTGCTGTTTTTCTTGCTGTTTTAGGTTTTTCATTACTGAATTTTTGAGTTTAGCTATGTGTTTTATTTATTTAATCTTTCAAAAAAAAAATACAGCTGCAGTTTTATTCACTGTTTCAATTAGTTTGTTCACTGTTTTATTTTTTTTAAGTTGCTCTTTAGTTTTTGCTTTTTCTTTATTTTTGTGTTTACTTTGAGTTTAATTTAATTTGCATTAAAACTAACCCTAAATAAATATAATTCAAAAATAAAAATAATTACAAAACTGCCATTATAATTCGGAAATGCAATAATTACGAAACTGCCATTATAATCAGAAAATAGTAAAAATTACGAAACTGCCATTATAAAATATTTATTTTTAAAATGACGTCGTTCATCTCTGCAACTCCCGAGCAGCATTACCACCTTCATTCCTTGCTTGGATATCATGCTTAAATCATCATTAGGCCTCATAAATGTGTTTGGATCATGTGGATACTTGAATCGATCTTCATCAATTATTTTCTTCACAAATCCAAGCATTCATGCTTTGATCTTCTTAGCTCGAGAACGCGTCACTGGTCTACTTGGCAGCACAATATCTTCACCACGAACATCCATGCTAGAAGAGCGCTCGATGCCCACATCATTACAGCAAGCTTCCTACTTGCTTCTAACTCAAAAAAATAAATTTTTCTTTCACTTTTTCTTTCAAATATCAAAATAATAATCTAAAATACACAAAAAATCAAACCAAATGAGAATCTGAGAAATCCATTCTTAAAAAACTCCAAACCCGATAGCACGCCCAATGGTTCTCTTTGTAATTTTATCTCTTTTTTTCTTCATTTTTGGCTTGATTTATTGGATATAAATCCTTATTAAACCTACAAAGATAATAAAAAAATTTAATTAATTAATTAAAACTAAACTTAAAAGCAAAAAGAAATGAAAATTAAAAATTCATTGAGGTGCCTCGTAAGAGTGCTTGTTTAAAGTCATTAGCTTGACTCATTTTCTTTAGTCAGGCTCATCCAATTTGTTAGCTAAGGCATCTTTTATTTCATTCCTTGATGTCTCATGATACATTTTGAAGTGTAAGGTCTTACTTCCATTGGAGATGGTGAGAATCCCTCTTCATGTATTCATATATCCCTTGCTAATGACTTCCTAATATGAAAAACTCCTCATTCCTTGCCCCTATCATAACTACACAGTCCATAGGAAAAGCTAGATCATCAATTTACACAACAATATTTTTCAACATTTCAAGGGGTGAGGTAAAAATATTATTAGCAAGCCTCACTTCATAATCATATAGCTATAATTTTTTCATTTGGCTAAACTTTAATCTAACACGACAAGAATAATCATTTTGTTACATGAGGCTCCACTATCAAGTAAATATTTATTAAAATAAGCACCATTAATGGTACTCTTAACAACAAATGGACCATGATCTACTAGCTTCCTAGGTAACTCTCTTACCTTATCTTTTTCTAACTCATTTTCTAAATTTCTTCTTGTTTTATACTCCTTTCTTTTCTCACTCTTTTTATTTTTCTTTTTCTTTCCTCTCATCTTCTAAAAATCTATCTATCTCTTATTCATTCTCTTTTTCTAAATCTCCTTCTTTCTTTTTCTCATTTTCTCTCTCATTTTTTTCCTCTTTCATTATCTAAATTTATTGCTATTGACTCTTCTTCTTTTACTCTCTGTCTTTGTTTTTTCTCTCTTTCTAATATCTATTGTGATTCCTCAAAAGGTCTTTTTACACTCCTAAGTATAGCAACCATCAGTTCTTCAACCTTGGTACATAATAACTTATTAGGCTTTCTTTTATAATTATAAAACCTATCATTTTTCTTAAACCACTCACCTTTCAAAGTAAGCTTACCCTCAGCAACATAAATTTTAGTTCTACTTTGGGCAAGAACAGGTTTCCTTAAAAATCGAAGTAGCTTCCTATTACTTGGTGTCTACAACAACAAAATCTAAATAAATTTTAAACATGCCCACTTCTAATAAAAGATTTTCAACAACTCCTATAGGTTGAACATTGGTGTGGTCGGCCATTCGAATGCTTATAGTGGTTGGCTTTACATGCTCCTCTAACAAACCTATTTTCTTACAAACATAAAAGAAATTACATTAATAGAAGCACCTAAATCACAAAAACCATTAGAAACATTAAAAACCATTAAGTTTACAAGGAATAGAAAACCCCCACTATCCTTGTGTGTTCTTCTTAAAATCTCCTTTAAAATTTGAGCTTCTATCTTTCATAGTTCTTCTCTCATACGAGGAGGTATATACTTTTTTTAACTCCTCATAATGTCCACATGACTCTCGGCCTCCATAGCTTCATGACCGTTGGAAATCTTTTCTTCTTCTTTCTCCAACTTATGCACGAGTTACATTTGGTTTTTGTCTTGGTGGTTGGCTTTCAGTTCCTCCTTTTTAGTTACCTTCACCATTTGTACTTGGTCTCTAGGGTTTGGTTTGGCTTGGTAAGATTCATTGAGGTTGATTGATTTGATTCGCTAATTTCCCAATTTGAGTCTCAAGTCCCTTGATTGTTGCATTTTGATTTTGAAACCATAGTCTTGTTTCAAGCATAAGTGAATTTTAAAAATTTAATAAGTTAGTCAATGCATCTTCAATTCTAGACATCTATTTTCAAAATCATTATATGAATTGAAATTATGAGAAGTAGAAGTGTTAGAAAATAGGGGTTTTTGGAGTTAGTATTCACGGCCTCCTTAATGATTTGGCTTTCAAATCCATTTCTTTGATTTTGTTGGCTTCATTGGTAAATCCATTATTGCTCTATGAAAAATTGGGGTGATTTCTCTATCCTGAATTGTATGTATTGGAGTAGGGATTGTTTTTTTTATTAGCTCCACGAAAGTTACCTACAAAATTAACTTCGTTAGCATTACCACTTTTATTTTGATAATCATTTTCATTATGTTACTCAATACCACAATTAATAAAATAAATGTAAGAAATGTTAGGTTTCATTCCATAGATTTTATGACTTTTGAGACAATGTTATTGCTCAAGGCTTCCACATCTAGACTTTCTATGAACTTGATTTCTTTCTTCTTTATGGGAGCCTTTTCAGATTGGTTTTAGTAGATTCTTATGGACATGTCTTCTATTAAATCATACGCTTCTTGTGCTCTTTTCTTCATTATTGCTCTCTTTGCTGCTGCATCTAACATATGTTTAGTAGTAAATTCAAGATCATTGTAAAAGTTTTATACTTGCATCCAAAGTGAGAGCCCATGATAAGGACATTTTCCAAGGTCTTTGAATATATCCTATGATTTGTAGAGAGTCTCTTGGTCCCATTAGTAGAAGTTACAAATTCATTCTTTATCTTTTTAGTCTTGGCCGGAAGGAAAAATTTATCTAAGACTTTTGCCTTTATCTCCTCCCAAGTAGCTTTGCAGGTGAAACCAAACTTTTGCCTTGTCCTTTAAAGTCCAAGGAAAAAGTTTAAGTTTAAGAGTATCATTAGAAACACCATTGTAGTTAGACGTCTCACAAACATCAATAAAATTTGAAATATGCTCATTGGGTTCCTCATGAGATTAACCATGAAAATTAATATAAACAAGCAAAGATATTGTAAATAATTTAATTTCAAAGTAGTTTGGTTGAATTGGCTGCCTTCTAATGCAAGATTGATCTCCAACTCTCCTATGAGGGTAGCATACTCTTGTATTGGTCTTTCATTTTCTCTTTGTGGTTGAGATTGCTCCTTATTGTTCCTTCTTTGATTCACATGATTTTGTATTTCTCCATGATTGTTTGTTTTAGCCACCCTTTTCTTTCATCTGTTTTCTTTAAGTGTTCTTTCGGGCTCGAGATCTAAGGTGACTTGTGCAAGTCTCCTCGTGCTTATAAGCCAAAAAAAAAAAAATCTGCAAAGCAAAAACAAAAACAACCTACCTCAAACAATGGAAAGAAAAATAAAATAGGTCAAGAAAATTATGAAAATTATAGACAAATAAAAACTAGGTAGCAACTATATAAATGCAAAATAAATTCAAAAACAAAGATCTAATGCAAAGTAAAATGCAAATGCAATTAGCATGCAATCCTATAACAAAGACTAATAACAATGCAAAATAGTGATAAAAATTCATTTTAAATGCCTAAAAACAACTTGGACAGCAAGCTTTAAACTGAAAAATTGCAATTAACTCTCTATTTTATTTGCTAAAGATGTAATAACATCTCAAATAATGCTCTTTACTTTAGAGGATGTAATTTTTAAAATAAAGAGCATCTTGAAGAATTTTAAAAGAATAAAGAGTGAATTTTTTTATCAACTCCAATAACACTCTTTATTTTGCATTTCCCAATTAACAATTATTATTAATATTTTTTCTCTTTTTTATTCTTTCTACACCAAGGTAATATTAAAAAATTTGAAATATAAAATTATAATTAATATATTTAAATAAATAAGTATGCATAGAAAATTATAAAGCAATAAATAAAGTTTTATATGGAGAGTGGATTTGGCTCTCTACATTTGGATAGCCAAGTTCTACTTTTTGTTTTAATTTTTTAATTTAAAGAGTCCAATAAAGCTATAAAATAGAGATATAGCTTTTTAAATCGAGAATATGTGACTTTTAAAGAGCCCTTTGGAGATGCTCTCAATAACTCAAAAACGTAGCTAAATGGAAAATAATTTTAGACACTCTAAATATGAAATAAACTAATAACTAAACAAAAATAGACTCAAAACAATCAATAAGTCACAAAACAAACTTAAAAATTCAAGTTAAAGGTTGCTAGAAAATCTTGACGGCTACAATACCTTGAAATAAAAATTCAAAATAAAACCTATAACATGCAAAAGTGAAGCAAAAATTAATCTAAATTGCCCTAAAGACACTTAGCAATGAAATAGATGTAAAAGAAACAATTAAAATTGAAATTAAATGCTTATGTAAAAAGAAACAATTAAAATTGAAATTAAATCCTTAAAACATATCAAACCCAAAAATTATGCACTATTTGCAAAAATTGACATTTTTAATTTAAATTAAACAAGCAAACCTAAAATGAAAGCAAAAATATTCTTTTTTTGTATCTTTAATATGACCCTAGCACATGCAGAAAATAAATTAAATTAATAATGCAAAAAAAATATGGGGGAAAAAACACCAAAAACACACACACACACACAAAAACTAAGAAATTGATTTTATTTTTTTTGGAATTTTCTTAAATCTAAAACTTTGACACACAAAAAACATTATAAATAATGTCCAGAAAAATCTGAAAACATTTATAAGTGTTCCTCAATATGTCAAATGAAAGCATGCGAAAGGAAAGTATCAAAAAATAAAATCTCTAACTATCTAAAATTAGACTCAAACAGAACTGATTTTTTTTTTTTTTCTATTTTTAAGCTGAAACTTTAAGACTCTAAAAACATATTACTAAAGCATAGAAAAATCTAGACAAATTTATAAATGTCAATGGATGAATAATGATGAGAAAATTCTAGAAAGGAAAAATTAAAGTAAAATCTCTAGATTACTCAAAACTCAATTTAAACACGCCTGGACAGATTTCAGAAAAACTGAAAAATTAAAGATGAACACAAGCAAACTATTTTTTTTTGCTTTTGACTCACAGCAACTAAAAAAATTTAATACTCTCTGAAACGCACAAAATATCAGCACACAAATTAAAATAAAGTGAAAAAACACAAAACAAATCACACAAAATACGAAAATAAAAGGGAAATAGAATGTAACATCCCGTTTCGAGAAAAATAATAAAATTTTCAAGTTTGACCAGTTTGACTTTTAGTGGGCTCGGAGTTGACTTTTTGTGTGAGCGTGCTATGGTTTTGACCGGGGTACCGTTGTGTAGAGCTAGTCGATACGAGTTCATAGACTAGCAGCACGCTCGATTCGGAGTTAAGACCGAGAAGTTATAGTTAAATTTGTGTGAGTGGCAATTTGGTAATTTGGTTGAGACTGGACTTAAAAGGACGAAAATGCCCCTGTCTGCATCCTTAAATTTTGGCCAAGTCTGGAAATTTCCAGACCTTACCCGCGTCACTTCCGCCACCCCCGCGCCTCATTTCTTTCGCCGGTAACGGCTGTTTCCGCAACCGGATCGGACCGGCTCCAACACGAAACTTGAAGCCGGCAACCTCCTCTTCCTTTTCCCACCGGTGGTTCGCCGTGAAACCACCTGGATCGCCGAAAATCGCAACAAAACCGAGAGCTCGTGAACAGTTTGAACAGTCGCGACACCACCTTTGGCCGGCCATATCTCATTGTTCCGGTGGAGTTAGGGAGTGTGCTTGGTACCGTTGGAAAGCTGGTGCAACGATCTACATTTTGGTACCGAGTTTGACGCCGAAAACAGCCAGATCACGCCGGAAAACCGCCGCAAAGTCTCGGAAAACCACCCCGAGGCAGTCACCTTTCCGGCTAGATCTACTCCGATCGCCGGCGAGTGGGACGACACAGCCACCACCATCGGACTCAGAACACGCCGGCGACCAGATCTGCACTTTCCCGAGCTCCGACGACCACCACACGGGCCCCACGCGCCGCCCACGCGCCGCCACCGTCTTCCTCCACGCGCCGCCGCCGATCTCCACCTTTTCCGGCGAGTGAGTGCTCACCTCCCGTCCCAACGCGTTCTGGGGGTCGTGGGCAAGCTTGCTGTCCAGTCAATTTGACTCAATTTCGGTCGGATTTGGAAACGCCCAATTCCGGTTGAGGTCCGATCTTCCGGGATCGATTCCGATCAATTGCTACAACGAATCTTGAAATTGAAGGTAGTTTCTCGTTCCTTGCATCTTCAATTTCGTTTCGGTATAAAGTTTGTTGAAATCGGACTTGAGACGGAGTAATTCAAATTTTGGGGATTTTTGCCGTTGAGGGCATTTTGGTAATTATTGAAATTGAAGAGCAATTTTGGTATTTAGTGTTTTAATCTTGTAGTTGGAGACTTAGAGGACTCCTTTGAGCCTTTGGTTAGTTTTTGGTAATTAAAAGATTTTTCGGTAAATTATTTTTAGGTGTTCGTGCACGTTCGAGGGCTGGACCGGAGATCCAGCAAGAGCACGCGTCAAACCAGTGAGTGCATTTATTTTCTAAATCATTTGGGAATATATGCTATATTCGATTTCATTTATATTAATTTGTTTTGATTAAATTTTCTTGTGCATTTAAATTAAGATTATTAAATATGTTTTATGATGATTTAAATATTCGCATGAGTTGATTTTATGATTTGATAGATTTCATATTTATTGGAATATTTATGAAATTTGTGTTTTAATTGGTTGTTTAGCGAATTTGAAATGTTTTGGAGATTTTACGATATTGTGGAAATTTGGTGATTTTAAAGAAAAATTGTGACTTTGTGAAATTTAAGAAAATTTTGGGGCAAATTTTTAATATTCGATCTAATTGTTGCTTTTCATAAATTCTGTTAAATAGAAGATTTTGGAAAATTGTTTAAAATTAAAAGGATTTTCCAAATTTGGTCAAAACCATAGCACGCTCACACAAAAAGTCAACTCCGAGCCCACTAAAAGTCAAACTGGTCAAACTTGAAAATTTTATTATTTTTCTCGAAACGGGATGTTACATTCTACCCTCCTTACAAGAATTTCGTCCACGAAATTTAAAGTCTTTACATTACTGAAAAAGATAGAGATGCTGCTGCAACATCAGCTCCTTAGGTTCCCAAGTTGCCTCTTCCATGCCATGGTTCTGCCAAATCACTTTGACGATTGGAATTGTCTTGTTACGCAATACCTTCTCTTTCTCATCCACAATCCGAATGGGTTGTTCCTCATAAGAAAAATCCTCTCGTAGATCAATGGTTGGCGGCTCTAGCACATGAGAAGGGTCTGGCAAATACTTACGAAGCATGGAGACATGAAACACATTATGGACCCGTGAAAGTTCCTCTGGTAAGTCCAGCTCATAAGCAACTGGGCCCACTCTCTTAGTTATCTCGTACGGACCAATATATCTCGGACTCAACTTCCCACGTCTGCCGAAACGTACGACACCCTTCCAAGGTGACAGCTTCAAAAAGACCCAATCTCCAACCTCAAACTCGAGATCCTTTCTTCTTCTATCCGCATAGCTCTTTTGCCTATCTTGAGCTATTTTCAAACGGTCTCTGATGACTTTCACCTTATCAATAGTCATCTGAACATACTTAGATCCAATGAGCTTTCTTTCACCCACTTCATCCCAACACAACGGAGTTCGACATTGTTTTCCATACAATGCCTCGAATGGTGACATCTCAATGCTTGCATGGTAACTGTTATTATAAGTAAACTCGGCCAAAGGTAAGTGAGATTCCCAATTCTCCTTAAACTGCAGTACACACGACCTCAACATGTCCTCTAAGGTCTGAATCGTCCTCTCGGATTGCCCATCTGTCTGAGGATGGAAAGCGGTACTAAAAAGTAATTCAGTACCAAGTGCTTCTTGTAACTTCTTCCAAAACCTTGAAGTAAACCTTGGGTCTCTGTCTGACACTATAGATACGGGAACTCCATGTAAGCTCACAATGTGATTCACAAACAACTCAGCCAATTTCCGAAGTGAAAACGTCTCACGGACAGGTAAGAAATGTGCAGACTTAGTTAGACGGTCGACAATTACCCAAATTCCATCATGTTTCCTCGGAGTGCGCGGCAACTTAAATACAAAATCCATGGTAATGTGTTCCCACTTCCAAACAGGAATAGGTAAGGGTTGTAGCAATCCTGAAGGTTTTTGTCTTTCTACCTTTACCTGCTGACATACCAAACATCTAGAGACATACTCTGCTATCTCTTTTTTCATCCCAATCCACCAATAAAATGGTTTCAAAGTCCGATACATCTTGGTGCTACCGGGATGCATAGCATAAGCGGAACTGTGAGCTTCTTCCATAATATCTCTCTTAAGCTCTTCATTTGCAGNAACCCACCAATAAAATTGTTTCAGAGTCCGATACATCTTGGTGCTACCGGGATGCATAGCATAAGCGGAACTGTGAGCTTCTTCCATAATATCTCTCTTAAGCTCTTCATTTGCAGGTACACACAGACGAGTATCCATCACTAAAGCTCCGTCACGTCTCACAGAGCAGTCGCTCCTCAAACCTTGCTCAACCTCTCTTCTGATTTCTAGTAACTGTGGATCATGTAGTTGAGCTTCAAGAACGCGATCAACAAGAACTGGACGCACCTGAAAATTTGCTAAGAGATATCCCGAAGGATGAGTGGTCATCTCAACACCTAGCTTCCTTAGTTCCAACATTAAAGGAAGCTGCACTGATTGTACATACGCCAAAGAGCCTGTAGCTTTCCTACTCAAAGCATCAGCTACAACATTAGCCTTTCCAGGGTGGTAGTCGATCGTGCAGTCATAATCCTTTATCAACTCCATCCACCTTCGCTGCCTTAGATTTAAATCCTTCTGAGTGAATAGATACTTCAAGCTTTTGTGATCCGTGAAAATTTGGCAGGTAGTTCCATACAAATAATGTCTCCAAGTCTTGAGCGCGTATACAACTGCTGCTAGCTCTAGATCATGAGTGGGGTAGTTCAACTCATGTTTCTTCAGCTGTCGTAAGGCATAAGCAACTACTTTCCCATGTTGCATAAGCACACATCCTAAGCCCTGATGTGAAGCATCGGTATAGGCTACAAATCCTTCGTTACCCTCGGGTAACGTAAGCACTGGTGCCGTAGTCAATCTTCTTTTCAACTCTTGAAAGCTCTCTTCACATCTATCATCCCAAATAAACTTAACTCCTTTTCTCGTTAACTGGTGAAGTGGTCCGGCTATCTTCGAGAAAGCCTCTATGAAACGCCTGTAGTAACCAGCTAAGCCAAGAAAACTCCTTACTTCTGTAATGGTGGTCGGTCTCTCCCAATTCAACACAACATCCACCTTTTGAGGATCCACAAAAATCCCATCTGCTGAGACGACATGACCAAAAAATCCTACTCGATCTAGCCAAAACTCACATTTGCTGAACTTGGCATACAATTAATGTTCTCTCAAAATCTGCAAAACTCGTCTCAAATGCCTCTTGTGCTCGACTTTGTCCCTTGAATAGATCAAAATGTCGTCTATGAACACGATAACAAATTTGTCCAAATAGGGTCGAAAAACTCTATTCATCAAATCCATGAACGCTGCTGGAGCATTAGTCAATCCAAAAGACATCACTAGGAAATGACCATTTTGCCCCTGTCTCCATCTTTAAATTTTGGCCAAGTCTGGAATTTTCCAGACCTCACCCGCGCCTCCCACCTTCACCGCGTCCCTTCTTCCCTCGCCGATTGCCGCCGCACCGTGGCCGGAGTTGGCCGACCACCACCCATAAATCGAAGCCGGCAACCTCCTCTTCCTCCTCGTACCGGTGGTTCACCGTGAAACGACCCAGATCGCCAGAAATTGCAGCGAGACCGAGGGCTCGTGCAACCCGTGCAACCGTGCACTGTTGCGACACCACCTTTGGCCGGCCAGATCTCCCTGTTTCGGTGGAGTTAGGGAGCGTGCTTGGTACCGTTGGAAAGCTGGTGCGATGATCTACATTTTGGTACCAAGATTGACACCGGAGACTGCCGTATCACGTCGGAAAATGGCCGCGAAGTTTCAGAAAAACCACCCGCGACAGCCACCTTTCGACCTAGATCTATTCCGATTGCCGGCGAGTGGGACGACACAGCCACCACCTTTCGATTT
>QANX01005460.1:0-40743 GCA_003254975.1 Ochetophila trinervis
AAATTGAATGGAAAATTAACAATAAAAAAAATCTAGATGCTCTCTAGACGTCATTGTTTTTTAGAAAGAAACAGGTTGTTCTATTACGTCCCCATTTCCACCATCTTATATGTAAAAAGGGATCAATATTTCACATTATACAAAAGGGATGAGTTTTAGTTTAGTTTAAAATTATGAATATTGGCAATATTGCACTCTGTATTGGATTTTACATATTGCATCTTAATTAATTTTTTTTCATTTTTTCATTTTTTTTTTGTTTGCTATTTTATAACTGTTATTATTATTATTTTTTTTGTCAAATATTTTATATACTTGGCATATGCGCAAAACGTGACTGACATATAATGGAACTTGAACAAAATTATTATTTGTGTAGGCGTTGCATATATAGGCTATGTGATGCCCACTTGTTTCCATAGGAAACATGCAAAATCCTAGTCCGGTATGCTTTTAAAACAATATTCTATTTTATAAAGGTTCGAAATTTATATTAATGAATTTAAATTTTGAAAAATTATTGAAAATTATTGAATATTAATAAAAATATCTTATTTTTAATGGAAAATATGATATCCATAAAAATATTGAAAATTATTGAATATTAATAAAAATTGACAGAAAATTATACAAAACCAAATAGATTATTTTATAAAATTTTAGAATTAACTTATTTAATCAATTAATTATCAAATTGACTATAAAAAATTTAAAAATATTGAATAGATATTATATTTTTCTCAATCAATAAATTTATAGTAACTGCTGATAGTTATAATTATATTTACTGGTATTAATAAAAAAAGGTATGCCAATAAGTACATATTTAATAAAATTATTTATTAATTTTTATATATTAAAAAAACTATTACAATTACATTAGATTTGATAAATTAGATATACATATATATATATATATAAGTCACTGACGTGGCATGATGCCATCTGAACTTTGAATCTAGGTGATTCCACAAAGACTCAAAAGTCAGGCCCCACCAATCCTAAAATACCTAAAACAGGCCCAATAAATGGATTGTTCTACACCTATCGATCTGATCTGTATTCTGTAGTTTCTTTTGATCTCTTGGCTGATAGCCTGATAGTGATGGCGGCTCCCTTCAGCTGAAAGTTTTTTATTTTATTTTTTCCCCCTTATTATATATCATTAAATGCATATTTTCCACAGAGAAAAGTGAAAAAAATAATAAAATAAAATCTTAATAAACCCGTCCAAAACTAAATTTGCATTTAGTCGAAATTTCACTTATGAGATTCATAACTGAGTAAAATCCATGTATAGTGACAGAGAATATCAAAACTTTTGCTTCAAAGGAGAAACTAAATATGTACACCTTTAAAAAATGTGGATTGTTGCTTCTTAAACCTCAAAGCCTGAATGTGGGTCTTTTATTTATAATAATTCTAGATATATATTTAGTCTATTAATATATTTACAAAGTATACAGTATATTTATTTAATTAATTTATATTTAATTAAATTTATTTATTCATATTAAAATTATATTTATATGTATATTTGATAAATATACTTGCTGAATATATTGGTAAGTTAAATAATATTTGTAGCATTACTTCTTTATTTATGAAATTTTTTAAATTAAAAAAACTGCTTTTGTAAATAACATGTAACAACAAGGCCAATCAAAACATGCACTCTGTTAGCATACGAATGAATTGGCAATATTTTCTCATGTAATCATAAATAAATCACTTCCATCGATTATTATTCGATTAACTCTTTTATTATATATAATTATTTGTATTGTCTGTGTTAAAGTATATAATTCAATAATAATTTATTTTTTACAAATTCAAGCTTTATATGTTTATTATGGGTTTTATATGACTAATTTTAGATTTTGGTATTTTGATCTTAAATTTGAAGGCAATTTGTTTAATTATTATTATTATTATTTAAAGTTATAAAATCCTTGTTCATTTATCAACTAAATTAACAAACACTAAAAAAAAATATGAATGGAGATTGTTCCAAAAGTTGGGATAAAGGCTTCCATTAATATGACTGTCTAAAATATCAGCATTTTGTTAATATATATTTGATAAGGAAGCTAACGTATGAATTGGTAATGCAAGCGTGAATGAAAGGACGGAGAAATGACGAAAGACATTGTGATGTCACCGATATTTTAGAGACCAAATAAAATAAGTAATATATACTTCATAAAAATATAATATATATATGATTAATTATAAAATTATTAGAAAAAAGTCGTTATCCACAAAAAAGCTAAAAAAGCAGAAAGGACAAAAGCACTGGTCTTCTAAGCACGAGGCTAAATTCACACTAATCAAACAGGATTTGAATGGATTTGAATGGACTTCTTTTTGGGTCTAAAAAACACGTGGTGTCTAGATCAACGGAGACTAATTTCCAGGATGGTATCTTTCGCTTCCGCGTAAAGCTATTTGTTAAGAACAAAGAAGCATCATTTTGAGCAAAGTGATTTATAATTAAGTTATTTATCCAAAAAAAAAAAAAGATTTATAATTAAGTTGTTCATATTTTCAAACGTTATTTACTTGAACCAGATGTGACAAATTTTAACACGACATGTTAATACGATACGAATACGAACGATTTTTATGGATTTGGATTTGTCTAAAACGGATTGGGTTGATAATGGGTCAACACGTTATGAATCCGTTATTTTAACGGGTTAACCCGTAAAAATCCGTTAGACTCATTAGTCCTTAATGACATTTTAGTAATTTATTAATAAAAAAAAAACTTAATTTACTAATAAAGATAGATGTAGTATAAGCTTTATTATGTATAAGAGATTGACTTTTTAAAAAGAAAAGTAATTTATATTTACATTTATATATATATATTACTATTTTTTTAACATGAATATTTCTAATTTTATTATATATTCAGTTTTAGATTATGTCATTAATTTAGAAGAACTCACAGAAGATGTCATTACATCGAGTGTTGAACAAGCTAAATTAGGACAATGCTTTAACACATTTTCTATTGATGATTAGATGTATTAAAATTTAAGTGATATGCATTATTTATTTTTTCTATATCAATTTGGATAATAATATACAATTCAACTTTTTTTTAGGTGTATTGCCTTTGAGGTTGTGCTCATTATGGTTGAAGATATCATATGCATCGGATTGTTTATGCAAAAAATGAAAATGTGGTTGAAATTGAATATATTTATGTATTATTATTATTTCAAACAATATTGTTTAAAATTTTTATTATTCATTTGTAGAAAGATTTAAGTATTACGTTTGTGTGGTTTGTTATTTTTTAATATGTATTAAGTATGTTCTTTTAGTTTTTATTTTTGATTTATAAAAAGATACAAATATTTATGTTTATCATTGCTTCATTATTTTTAAGTATAAACTATGAATTATAAATCAAATATATTTTTATTTTTTAAAAATAATTTTGAAAAAAGTTAACGTGTTAATGGATTGGATAACGGGTTACACGATAATTTTATGAACATATTTGGGTTTACATATTTTAACACAAAAGCTTAACGGGTTAGATTTGGATGAAAAATTTTTGACACTAACACAAATACGACACGACACGTTACCAGGTCTAACTTAAGCTATCACTGTAAATTGAGATTCAATATTTCTTCTGAACAAAATTGGGATTTATAATATGAATTTGTTATATAATTAGGGGATATCATGCTATTTATACAAATACACGAATTTTTATTATTTAATTTTCTAATTAAACAAAAAAGAATTTTATACAAGAGTTAGCACTGCCAATGAATCCCTACCGATATTTACCAAACTCCTAGTCAAGAGGGTTCCACGAAACATGACCAAGTCACCCTCTTTGTTCTTGTGACTTTAAGCTCCCTAAAAAAAAAAAACATGTTCTACAATTGCAATATTAATTCCCTAACAAATATATCATCAAGCTTCAAAGAAGCATCCGGAAGGCACTCAATCTTAGCAAGGAAATAGAATCATCAAAGTTTAGGGACCAAATTGCACTATCAATATTAATTGATATGGACATTTGTTTAGTTTTATATTTGATAAAATTTATTTAGATGTCTTTTGATAGTGATTTTTTATACTTAAATTGTGTATAGTTTTTTTATTTCAAATGTTAGTTGGTGTTATTTAATATATTTTTAACATTTTAATTAACTAAAAGTTTAAATTAAGAGGGAAAAAAAAAGGTACAAACACCAAATTAAAAGCAATTTAAATGGTTTTCAATTTTAACGTTTATGTTTTTTTATTTCCTTTCCAGTTTATAGTATTTGATATATTTCATAAATTTTAACTACAACTAAATAACACTAACAAATATTTAAAATAAAAAATTACACATAATTCAATAGAAATAATAAAAAATAGGGTCTAAATATACTTTAAAATTAAATTTGTTCACGGATCTCTACCATTAATTTGTGCAATTGATATTTTATAATTAAAAAAAAATGACACATTTGCCAATTTAGTTAAAATTGACAGATTTCATCAATTTAGAAATCGTGTGCATAACAAGTAACATTCAAAATTAGATTTTTCATTCTTAGTTGTATTAAAAATTTTAAAAATCAAAAAAGAAAAAAAAAAGCAGCCATAAATAAGTTTTAATTTTTTTTTTCTAATTTTTATTTTTAGTACAATAAAAAATAAAAATAAAAAATTAATTTCGAAGTTAACGTATTATGCACGTAACATCTAAATTGACATTGTCAATTATACCTAAATTGAAAAAATATACACTTTTTCAATTTCAGAATATCAATTATATAAATTAATTTTAAAAATTTCTATATAAACAAATTTAATTTTAAAAAATATTAAAATACATTAAAATCAAAAATTAATTACTTACCAAACAACACCTCATTTTTCCAACGTTAGTAGGAATAATTCTTAGTCCATCATATTATCCACTTTTGCAAAAGGNAAAAAAAAAAAAAAAGATTGATTCTATAGCGCTTCTTTTTTAGCTAAACGATTGTCTAGCTCTTCCAGAAAATCTTGAAATGATCAAAATAGAAAAAAGAATCCAATATTAATTGGGATCATAAGCATATTGCAAATGTGAATCACAATGCGGATAAAGAAGTTTCTCCGTACTTTATGTCATCATTATCTGAATCAACTGTGGCGGGTTTAAAGTAGACTTTTCTCTGTTGCCAAGTAGAAAGTCTTGGTCAACAGTATTTTCAAAAAATTACGAATATGCCAAAAAAACAAAGCACCTGCTAAAATTCACAAACTACTAGGACTATTTAACTAAAGGGCAATGCTAAGAAGTCACTATCATATACATGTTTCATGGACCACTCTTGTAACCCAATCCAAACTATTCATCTTTTTAAGTGCTTTATCTGTTTTACATTTATTTGTTCGTTTTTTTCTCTTATGGAATTATTTGTTGGTTTAGGACTTTATGTCGTATATTTTATATTTTTTTTTCGAATTTTGTAAAGTTTAAGGTAAATATTGATTCCTGATCCAAACATACGAAGATCTGCACCACAAAACTGGGCCTAACTAATTGGCGGGCGTAGGCTGCAGAATATTCTGGCCCAAACCAATTTGATTAAAGATATAGATAGACTAAATTTTGGCAATTAAATAGAACTAGAATTTAGAAGTTAGAATTTGCCTAATTTTAGAAATCAAATTTTGATTTGAAAATTCCTTCAGTTTGTGGCATGTATTATCTGTTAGTTTATAAAAATTATAATAAAAAATTTATACACGAATGGGGAAGTAGAAATGTTCATGCACGGTTTACTTCAACACGTCAAACTTGGGAGCTCCTTGGTCTATTTGTTGACGGGGTTTACAATTCACTCATAAAATAACATCACTGTTTTGGTTTTCCCTCTTTGTTTGGACTAATGCACAATGATGAGGGATTTTATGCCACATTTTATTAAATTTAATATTTATTTATATATAAAATTGCTGCAATCAGGTAGAAACATCAGTCTTATTAAATTGTAGTACTAATACGGATAGATTTGGTTGGTCAATTTTTATGCTGAATTCAAAAACCTAGATTATATTATTATGATTTGTGAGGCAAAGTGTTGTTGAAATATGTGTGTGTAGATATATATATATATATATATATGTATATGTATATAAATATATAACAATATTACAACTTAAAAACTTTACATATAAAATGTTGTGTATTTAAAAAAGAATAAGAATTAACTAATAGCTAGAATGGTCTATATACATTATATTCAATTTGCTTTTGGTTAACTATATTTTTGGCTCCTTAAACACCTTCAATCAAAAAGTGGATCTTGCATTTTTATTTTTTTTATTTTTCAATTGAAGTCCTTACTTTTAGTTATGATTTCAGCATAACGCAAAATATAATTAAAACTTTGATCAAAATAAACTTTAGACAAAATATAGAGTGTCCAAACAATAATTAACTCAAATTCTTTATGAAAAAATAAGATAATAAAAATTAGATTAACAATATGATGATCCGCATAGAAAACCAAAATTAAAATTGAGGACCAAACTTATGTTGAGCGCTTGAATTTAAAAGACTAAAACGCGGACCTTTGTTTTTTTGGGTTTTATGAAAAATTGATTTTGAAATGAAGCGTTAAGATCATCAATAGTTTGGTATATCGTTTTCAAAGAGTACAAATATTTCTAGAATTAGAAACCTCCATTAATATTTCATTCAAAAAATACAAGTTTTTATAAGTTGTTCAATAATTCCACAATGATCTAAGTTGATATATAGATTTATTTGCAACCACTATTGATCCATATATATATATATATATATAGAGAGAGAGAGAGAGAGAGAGAGAGAGAGAGAGAAATGTGAAAATAAAAGTTCCAAATCTATTGAACCACTAATAAATCACTAGCCAACAAGAGGTATGAACCAAACTTTAGCTGGAAAAGCCAATTCACGGCAAAAAAAAGTTTTGTGATAGATATTGACATTCTCATGATTTAAAGTAAAAACAGAATTCTTTCCGATTATGGACTTCTTTTTTCAACTGGCAAAATTATTAGCTACCATTACCAGGGCATGTTATAAAAGTTAACCTTCTAAAATGAAAATCTACTTTTATTTATTTATTTATTTTGGGGTAAAATGAAATTTTACTTAAAGAATTAATAGAATTTAATCTGTGTCTCACAAGTTGCATCATCTATATATATATATATATATATAAATGTATTTTATGAATAAATAAAATTAAAAAGAGAGATATTTTTTTTTGGTGAATTTAAAAAGATAGATATTAGTATGCCTCTATAACTAATAAACTTATAATTTTGCACATACGATTTGAGCCTCCGTTTAAAATGATAGTGGGACTTAAATTAAACCTTTATTCACCTAGATATCACTGTGTCAATTTGGTAAAACAAGACTCTCCCACAAGTAGAACCGTAGAAGTTGACAGTTGGAAAATTCTACACCGTCAATTAATTATCCTTTTTCTAGGATATTGACATATTGACATTCTAATTATAAAAATAAAAAATAATAAAAATAAAATAAAAAATAAAAAACCCTAAGTTTCTAGCGTGCTTTGATTTGCAGAAAATGGCTACTGAAACAGAAAGTAAAGGAAATTGATGATAATCATCAAGAACTAGTACTGTATATTTATAAATATAAGTATATGACTAATAAAAATTGAAAAGAGTGGAAATTTGATAATCAATACAGGACTTGATGTTCCATATAAAAATCATGAGCAGAGCTCAAGGGACAACTTCCATCAAACACTGGAGAGAAAAACTCGAGGTCGATCGTGGGTGCGAGAAATCCACTTGGGATGTAGGAATTATCGGCCAAAAATGGCTCAGTCCAGAAATTGCCACTGAACTCCGAGAATGCTTCTAAGGAATTAGTACCAAAATTACTCACTGCAGCAAAGTTTGTGGTGCTTTCAGGGAGTGAAGTATCTGTGCTAATGGTGGAGATTTCGTCACTCGAAGAATATGTAGAGCTCTCAAGAATTTGGAGAGCCGCTTGATTCGCCGCCGGAACTTTTATAATTTGTGCTTTAGAAGGAAGATTATTACCGTTTGATGAATTATTAGATCTTTCTTCGTGTGCCGCGTAGTTTTGTTGTACGCGTTTCTTGAGGTTTGTGTGCCAGTGATTCTTAACTTCATTGTCTGTTCTTCCCGGTAACTGAGCCGCAATTGCAGACCATCTGCAAATTGGATGAAATATTAATTGATGTAAGGTACATTTTGAATGTGTAGTTGTAACTTTGTGATTATAAAGATTGATTTTGATTGCTTAGTTTAACGTTTTCTATGTATGAGTGAACAACAGAGAGAAAGGAAAGCAACCAATTATGTAACAGTTTATGCTCATAAAAACAGAGGAATATCAAAACAGAGCAAGTTAAAATATATATAGGAAGAATATTTTTATTAATTTTATCACTGAAAATATATTTTTAATAATAAATATAAAAATAATGAAATGTTAGATTTGTTATAATAAGATATCATTACTTAAATTTTTATTTCATAATTTCCATATATATATATATATAAAATTTTCTTTTCCCAAATGCTTACCTATTTCCCAGAGATTTATGCAATCTGATAATAGTTTCCTCTTCTTCTTTGGTATAGTTTCCTCTCTTTATATTTGGTCTTAGATAGTTCATCCATCTCAATCTGCAACTCTTCCCGCACCTTTGTAGACCTGAAAATTAGCATTCAGTTGTCAAATTGTTCATATTTCACTAATTAATTAAGAAACCATGTACATAAACTATAGTATAAATTAGATGATCAAGGCCAAAGAAAATGAAGCATTCAATTTCTGTTTTTCAGAGAAATTGGAGAAAGAAAAATCCCGGCAAAGAAGAAGAATAATAAAAGAGATGGAAATTAATTACTGAACATGTTCATGTGGAGTAGTAGTACTTTAAATTTTATATGTATTCGAACCAGAAGGTGGAATTGCAATAAAATTTGAATTTGGTGTACAAATTTGGAAGACCCAGATGGATTAATTGATGATATTGTTGCTCTTACCTGCAAACCTGGGGAGTTGGCGCCAATTCCAGCAGCCATACCTAGAGACATAAGCTATTAGTTTCCTATCTTCCTCAGGTGTCCATGTACCTTTTTTCAGTCCACTTTCATCACAGCAAGGGGTTCTAACCATCTCTACCTTTTTCTGTCTTTAATTTCCCACTGCTCAATCTCTCTCTCTCTCTCTCACATACATATGAGCGTTATTAATTGTATTGGAGCTCTAGTAGTTTGAATGTTTTCACTCATTTATACTACAGCCAGCGAGACCAAAACGTGTTTCATGACAAATATTTTATTTGCTATTTGCAAAATAAACATATAAAACGGGGGGGAAAAAAAAAAGAGACCCCATTCTTAAATATTGGAAGGACCAACAGTTTACGATATATGAGTGTTACAGCTTCCAGGAAAGAGAGCGAGAGAGAGAGAGATTTTCCAATTAAACACCATGCACGGTCTCATGTGTTGAACCACACCCCCTTTTTGTGGATCAACACCGATGCTGACAGGGGATAATAGTTGGTCCAAGATAATTAACGTAATCTATGTATAAGCAAACTATTTTTTATTTTTATTTTTTTGTATTTTTAGGTTTATACCGAATACACATTGAGTTTCGACCAAATCTCTATAATATGTTCTTCCATTTAATTTAGAATATAGTGTTTTTTTTTCCACACAAATAGTGTATATTTTTTCTATTTGAAACAACGCAATTGACAGTGAACATTAATGATAACTTTTGGACAGTTTCACAACTAGTGTAAAATTCACCAACTAAATATATACTGTCTATTTTATAAAATTTTATTAAGGCTCCATTTCGCCTTTTTTATTGGTTTAGCTTTAACTCCCTCTAACAGTGAAACTATTAGACAATTTATATAATTCATTTAAATAATTTTATTGACATATTTTTTTTTCTTGTTTGATAAACAACTCATTTATTATTTATTTAATTTGTTTAAACAACAATTATAATTTTATTTTTATAATTTTCTAACATAAATGTTGTAAAAATGGATGGATTTGTCAATAGATAAAAAATTATATAAACAAGTTGTTTTGTATATGATAATAAAATAAAATGTTGTCATATAATAAAATGTTAAAAGTGTTATTTTGAGTAATATATGTATATATAGTAAGGCTATATATATAAACTGACCAAAGTTTGGCTAACAGAAGGCTATAAAGTGAAACAAACGTAAAATGTAAAAGGGTTATATATATATATATATATATATATATATATATATATTAAAATTGTACTGTGTTTAATTTTCAATTCTATTATTTTTTTTTTTTTGGGTGAATAAAGTTGCATTGAGTACAAAAAGGCTGGAAACAAAAACTCTTACACAGTGGAGTTCAAGCCAGTTTCCTCAGCCAAGAGCTGGAAAGCAATTTCAGCTGGCAAAGAGAGGAAATTTGAATCAAAGAAGAAAAAATTCATGTTGGTATCAGAGCCAGACTTGTGGTAAAAAATGGGTATATTGGCTGGAAACCAGTACCTAGAAGAAGTTGTCATTGTGACTTCAGACCTCGTGTATCAGTATAACAATGCCACGTATTTCATTTTTGTCCAAGTATGATGAACACTTCTTAGTAAGGGTAACGGAGAGAAAGAATCCTTTTAGTCATGCAACCTTCTTGTAGATCTACAGACAGTTTTAATCATTTTCCTACAAATATGAACAGATCTCCTTTTGTCTCCTTTGATGATTCTTTACGAACGTCATCTTCTTCCTTTTCTATCAATTCTCAGAATCTCACTCCCCATTCTCGTTCTATTACAAATCTGATGGAATATACTTATGTTCCTGAAGGATCTCAGATTGACTCCACTATTCAACCCGTCATTAGTCCTTATGCCATCTTCAAAAGGCATAAAAGGTCTATTCGCAAGCTTATTTCCCCCCGTCGTGTCTACACAAAAAAGCTTATCCAGACCACCAGTCTAGACCACTGTCTTGTTCCTGCTACCCCAGAGGAACAATATATTACTCTTGAAATCCCTCAGGATTTTATTGATCAATGGCTTGAACAGGGATATTCTCATATTCATTTTGGAGCCATCCATATCATCCTCAATTTCCATGGCAGACAAAACATTTCTGCAGTTGCCAGGATATCCCTCCTCAACAGAACATTCATGTTGTATGAACATGTTGTTATCGGAACCATCACTACCACCTTCAATAGTGGTAGCGTCATGCTCACTTTCTACCCGAACTTCAACATGCCTCTGAGAGATCCCAATCTCACTTCGGCTCTTTAGATCCAGATTCAGATTCAAGGTGCTCCTCAAGTTTGATCTGCCTATGCAGGAACAATCCACCACCAGCTGATCTACAGACTTCAGGATCATGCTATCAATCTTTGTTTACCTATCCGTGAGAAAGGTCCTGCCTTTATCCCTGTCTCTGCTGAACAGCCTCATATACCATCCATCGTCTAGTTTCCTCTTACACTTTGTAGAAAGGAGTTAATGGATAGAATGCCTTCCACATGGCTGACAAATTATGAAAAATTGCAAAAGAGATCACATGAAGCCCCCATTACCTTACAGGCCCCTGCCTCCTTTTATCAACGACTTCCTAATGACACTATCTAGACGACCTATAAGGTCCCTGAAGAAGTAATAGAGTCAGAAGCTTCTTCTTCTGATGGTCTTCCTTTTGCTCAGTCTATGGCCATTTTTCCTGTTGCCTCTAAAAGAAAAATTCAAGTGTCACAATTCTACCCAAATGGCAAGAAAACTTATGTTGACAAAATCAACGGCCATTTTATTTGGGACACTGCTCCTGAAAGATGTGATCCAGACTGTGACTGCTACAATGATACAGACGATGATGATGATGTCTGCATGCCAATGGACTTTTATATTCTAGAAAAAAGAAAGCCGGTAACTCGGTGTAAGCATGTCACTCATCACAGGCGATACCACCTGGATGATCCAGATTCTCCTTGGATCACTACAAAGATGAAATCTCCTCCTCCTCCAAGGACAGCCATCCATGAGCTTCTTAGACAAAGCTATAAATCTAAACCGGTTTCTGTTTATTCTTCTAGACATCCTGTTCCTTGTATGATGCTTGGGTCTCAGGCCTCCCAGAGTTCCTATGACACAGATTTCCCGGCCTTTCCAAAGGCTCCTGCTCTTACTCGTCCGTTTGTGCTTCAAAAGAAAATTACTCCCGCAGGAGAAATAGCTCCTCTCACTACTGGAGAGGAAGTTCTTAATTGGCAATATGCTGCTATCCAGAGTAATACTAATACCCTTCAACGGATTGATGATAAGCTTGACCGGATCGTTGGTCACTCTCATTATCTTGATGAGAAGATTAGTTCCTTGTCTGAAAAACTTCAAACCTTTTACCTAAAGCTTGTTGATAAAATTGGTCTCTTCCATTTTGAACTACAACGGCTTATCCGACAAGGTTCTTTTGGTCAGGAATACCTAGAAAAGGAAGTTAAGCTAAGACAAATGCAGAAGCAGCTTCAACAGATTACTGATGATGTAAAGCACAGAGATCCTCGTGGATCTTCCTTTAATCCTCAACAGTCCAGCTTTGCTACCCTAGTTACTCATTCTGCTCCCACAATGACCTATGAGCTCTTGAAAAGATTCCCTCAGGATCTCTCTCCTCCTCCTCCTCCATGAAGGTTGACTCCGAGGCCCAGGATGCAGCTTACACCTGGTCCACAACTGCAATCTCCTCATTTCTCATATCCTGCTACTGGCTCATTTAGTCAGCATCCTCCTCAGCAGATGGCTATCAGTCAACAGAATCTTTATTCTGAAGATTCCTCGCAGACCTCTGCCTCCACAGATTATAGTGAAAGCAGTGACGAAAGCAATTTTGCATAAATCACTAATCTCCTAATGGCAAATCCTGAGCCCTTGGGCACTATCAGACAAGAATCCCGGCCTGATCCTACGGTTGAGATTCCTTCTAATGAAGATGTTGGAGAAACCAACACTACTACAAGACCTCCTCCGGTTGATGAATTTCCAAAGCCAAATACTGGCCCCTGGTTCAGCCTTGATGATACTCCTTCTCATCAATGGGACAACAAGTTCAAAGAATTCGCGGCATGGATAGACAATCAAGCTGTCCGCCCTGATGCTAATCTTAAGCTCATCCTAGTTAACTTTCTGTCCAGAACCACTAGATTCCTCAGAGATTGGTGGCAATCCTTAGGGGAATATAGACAACTTCAATTCTTGAGTTTTCCCCTCAATCAAGCTCTTGCTGAACTCCGGTTTCAATTCCTTGGAAAATTCCAGCCTCAAGAACAACAGAACCAAAAAGATTATTTTTCCATGAAATTTTGTTCTCTAAAAAAGAAAGATTTGGATACTCATTATCAAAGAATGTCCAACTCTTTTATGCCCTCAATGGCTTTGATAGTATTGAGCTTAAACATGTATACATTACTTCTCTCCCTGAGGATATTCAACCTGAATTGGAAAGAGAAGTTGCCTCCGACCAAAGAAGTCTTATCCATCTCACCTTTGGTGAGATTCATCAGAAAGCTCTCATTGCCTTGGATAAAATATGCGAGCAACATTTCTATTGGACAAAATTCATGAGTCGTGGTTCTAAATTTGAAAAGCTTTGCAAAAAGCCTTATCTTCAAATCAAATGTAAAGAAAAGAATTGAGCCTGCCCTACAAAGAAGAAGCACGATTCTTAGAAATTCTCTTCATTTTCTCAGAAAATGAAGTTCAGGCCTCCCTTTAAAAGGAAGGTTTGTTTTTTCAAAAGAAAACCTCAGAGAAGTTTTAACAGCAAATCCGACCGTTGCTTTATTTGCTGAAAAAAGAGGCACTTTGCTAAGAAATGCCCAAACAAGCCACAAAAATCTGCCAGGCTCCTCCAAACTCTCCAGGTAAAGCTCGCATCTCAGAAGAATAAAGATGCTGATCTTGAATCTCTCTTTGAGGAACAATCCCAGGATGACGAAGATACTATCTTTGCTCTCCATGAATCCTCGTCAGACACACCTGATGATTGTCATGAGCCTCTGTATCAATTAAAGCAAATTTACCAGGACAATCAGTATTCTCCTCCTATTCCCAATGTTAAGGTTGACCTACTGCTCTTAAAATATGATATGCCCATTAAGCTCATTGCTTACATGGATACCGGCGCTCATAAGACAATGATGAATCCTTCTGTTCTACCAGAGGATCAATGGGTTCCCCATTGGGAATATTTTAAGGCCACTGATGACAAGGTTTTCTCTGTCAAATTGATCTCCAGGAAAAAGATAGGGATTAAATTCTTTCCCAACTGCGTCATTTGGATGCATGTTTTAGGAAGTAAGCTTCCTGACAAAGATCTTCTAATTGGTATGGACGTCTATTTCCAAGCCCAACACCTTCGCATCCTTCCTCTTGGAATCAAATATAAAAAACAGTTCAAACCTTATACCAATGTTCCCAAACTATTTTCTCTACAACAAGTCCCTCCTCAGTACACTGAGATCCAGATAAACCTTCTTCGTTTTTATGCAAACTCTCATGAAGAGTTTGAAAAACAACATCCCTCTCATCTCTGGAAAAACCAGGCATTCTTTATCAAATTGTCTTTCAAGAAAAATGAGGATATAAATCCCACAAAGGCCTCCCATCCTGGAATGACTCCCTCAGACTTAAAGTTGGCCCGAGAAGAGTGTGCCCAGCTTTTGTCCCAAGGTCTCATTGAGCCCACAACATTTGATTGGGCTTGCCAGGCCTTTTATGTTGAAAAAAGGTTTGAGGTTATTCGGAAAATGAAAAGACTTGTCATAGACTACAAACCGTTAAACATTTTCCTTAAAGATGACAAGTTCTTCCTTCCTAAAATCCAACCCCTGTTTGCCCAGCTTCATAAACCTAAGATCTTTTCTAAATTTGATCTTAAGGTTGGATTTTGGCAGGTTGGTATCGACCCCATTGGTAGGCCCAAAATAATTTTTTGTATACCCAATGCCCAGTATCAATGGACCGTCCTCCCTTTTGGACTCAAAGTTGCTCCATCTCTGTTTCAAAAAACGATGTTAAAAATATTTGAGCCCATTCTGGATAACACTCTCGTCTACATAGACGATATCCTTCTTTTCTCTGATACTCATGAAGCCCATTAAGCTCTTCTGGCCTGGTTCTTATTTATATGTCAACAACATGGCATTATGCTCTCTGAGCAGAAGAGCTTTTTGGCCCACTCTTCTATGGACTTTTTTGGCCTTCGTATCCATGACGGAGTCTATCAACCAGGTGAACACCTGACTCAAGAATTGGCAAAATTTCCAGATGAAAATCTCACTCAGAAGCAGATTCAGCAATTCTTAGGAATTGTCAATTATGTTAAGGATTTTATCCCCCAAGTTACTCATCACACAAGTAAGCTTTCTGCTCTGCTCAAGAAGGATCCTCCTTCCTAGAGCACCTCTCAGACTCAAGCTGTTAACATAGCTGCTCATTCCTCTCCTTTAAAGATCCCTGACACAGGACAACGTATTCTCCAAACAGATGCCAGCGATGGATATTGGGCTGTCCTGCTCCTTGAAGAAAATGAACATGGAAAGCGCCACTACTGTGGTCATGCCAGTGGACAATTTACTTAAGCAGAAAAACACTACCATACAATCTACAAAGAAATATGGTATCAAAAAATTTGAGTTTCATCTGCTTGGCTATCATTTCCTGATCAACATGGATAATTCATCATTTCCTAGAGTTCTTGACTTCCAGAACAAAGTTCTTCCTGTTAAACAGCTTCTTCGCCTTAAGGATTGGTTTTCAAAATATGACTTTTCAGTCAAACATCTCAAAGGAAAGGATAATCTTATCCCTGACCTCCTTTCAAGGCTCTCGCCTATGAAGCTCATTTCTCACATCTCTGCCTTCTCTTTGATCATGATGGCAAATCCTCATCACCTTCCTAATAGAGCAACTATCCAAAGAGATCTTTCCTTAGATCTCAATAACCATTTCCCTCATCACATCATCATTACCTATGCTAAAGATAAAAGGGCTTCCCACCTATATCATGTTCTCCATCACCTTGATCAGCCCCAAATATCTTACCTCTGGAGTGATAGATTATATTGCACAGTCCCCTTTTACTTTGATCCAAAACAGATCTTTACTGATAAATTGCTTTGATATCTTTGGTGCTGTGTTACAGAGCATTCTGTTGCTCTTATTTTCCTTACCATTCCCCTCCTTGATCATCTTATTGATCTCGTCAATCATGACTCCCTCCTATGAACATTCTTTAAATGGTTTCACGGTCTTCATTGGTGGAGAGATAAACTATACAAAATTCTCCAGCATAAGAATTTATGGAAACTTCATCCCGACATGCAAAAGAAAACGGATATGCAGATATATATTAAAGTTAATTTACATGAAATACAAACCATATATGTTATATAGCATTTATACTAATTAATTCATTTGGTAGCGTCAAGGAAAAGTCAATTAATCGAGTATACGAATTCAATGCACTATTTGGACAATAGGCTGAAATTATGAGGCCAAAAATTGTGCTCGTAAAAAGCTAGACAGATTGGGACACATAAAAAGAGATGGCTAGTGGTGGTACCCATATCGTTTAAACTTCCGAAATTTTAATTCCACACCTTAACACAATATAAATTTATTTATATTTAAGAGAGTAATATTTGTTAAGAACAAATTTAACACTATGATATTAAAGTTAATCCAATAAAAGCTTATTCATATTTTAAAAAATTAAAATTAAAATTTTTTAACAGCTAAACATATCAAATTTAAATGATTTTTTTAATATATATATATAATACAGTACAAATACAATATAATAGGACAATTGTGATGTCTAAATATTTTGCTTGAAGTTCTATCCAAACATTCTCCATTTCATATACGATTTTTTTTGGTAAATCTCCATTTCATATACGATGGTGGGGCTGGACCAGCATTATTTTTAACTCTGACCTTATCACTTTTTATAAAAAATAAATCAAATTAAATATATTAAAATAGCAAATTGGTATTGTTATTTTCTTCCACCCAAATCATTTATTTTAGTCAATGTTAAAACCATTGGCAGCATATTAAACCATAAACATTTTGTTGTAAAACTATTTTTCTACTTTTACCTTCTAACCTACATGGTTTTTACGTCCTTAACTGTTTTGCTTATATGTATATCCAGTGCAAATAATTAATTTAATTGGTAGCATGCGAAATCCATCCTTCCTCTAACCGAAGGGAACAAGAAAATGTAAATTTTATTTGGCGGATGTTCCCTCCTTTTTGGAGGGACTTTTGTGCTCAATGCAAATTTATTTTATCAAAAAAAAGAAGGGAACAAAAAAATTTAATTGTTCTTTTTAGTTAATTGCATTTTGGTATTTTTAATTTTTAAAATTTTACAATTTAAATTTTTTAATTTACCAATTTAATACATTTTTTAAATTTGTAGTTTTGGACCTTTTATTTTTTAGAAAAGTTGGTATAGACCAGTACTAAATTTTGAATTAGAAAATATAGGTTTATAAAACTAGTTTTAAAATTGTACTTTTTTATATCATTTAGATTAGTATTTGATAAGTTAAATATTAGTCGTACATGTGAGACTACTGTTAAGCTATATTATTCAAAAAAAAAAAATCAAATTGTGACCAATTAAAAAATTAAAAATTTATATTACTGAGTCCAAAAGTTAAATGCTAAACTTGTAAAATTTTGAAAATCAATTAAAAATATCAAAATGTAATTAATCTTCAATTGTATTGTTTTGGTTAAAAAAATTGTTGTTCAAACAGAAAAAAAGAAAATAGTTTTTTTTTTAATTTTTTTGAAAAATATATGTTTAGATAAGCATTTAACTTTTAATATTTCTCCAATTAAGAACTGTAACTTTAATTATCATAGGAATAATTATGTGGAAGCATATTATTAATTTTCTTAACTTATGAAGATTAAGAAAAATCATGCAAATCGTAACCTAGTATTGTATAGTTTCCTTTCTACATCTCTTTGTTGTCAAATTATTGAAATATATATTCTCAAGTAGAATATGGATGGCTACAAATTGTGTATGGATAATAAATAAATAAAAATCGTACAAATTATTGAAATGTATATAACCTAGTAATTTTCCTCATATATATATATATATGTATATATAGTTTAATCATATATATAGTTCCAAGCACACAGTAATTAATTAGCAGAGCCAAATATGTGTAAGAGAATATTAATCAATTTCATAAATCAGGTGTGAACATGTATTTGTTGTTTACGGTTTGAATCACGTTTGGGTCCATAGTCAATGAAAAAGAAATGAAAAGAAAAGCAACGACTGGAGGGGGACCCACATCAAGTATTTTTCTGTGGTGATCAGGAATCATACGAAAAATGATAATGATATAATATATATATATATGCTTTGTCTATGAAATAACTAGACAATTTCTTCCCTAGTTTTTTTTTTTAGTAATCAAATTTCTTTCCTAGTTTGAAAGCTTCGAGAATTGGTCTTTGCATTTTTTAAAAGTTTTAAAGGGTGTTTTTGAAAGCAAATTAATACTTGAAAGTAGTGGTCAATGCACTTCGTAAAGCCTAGGGGTGTGGAATTTGAAATGCTTTAGAAAATTGGTGATCGATTTTTGGAAAGTTGAAGGCTTAACTTTTATTTGCAATAATTCATTTTTAATCTTATCATCAAGTTATATTTTCATTATATTTAGGATTTTTTACACTTTAGTATTTTTTTTATTTAGTTACATACAATTTTTGAAATTTAGATTTTTAAATTTAAATTTATTACATTTTGATTCAACTGAAATTTTTTTACCATGATTAGCGGTTCGGTTTTTTTTCAGTTTTCATCAATATTAAAATACAATTTGATCTAATTTGTACATTTTAAGTCTTCACTTCAGTCTTATGCTTTAGTCTCCATGTTAATTGATATTTGCCAACCAATCGCATTGGATCAAAATGCATTAAATTGAAATTTGAGATCCATCTTGCACTTAATCTAAACTAAAATGTATTAAATTGCATCTAAACTTTATACCTTATCAATAATTTGCAAATAACTTTGGACTTCACCACTTCTAATAAGTTTTATCATAAATTTATGAAAAAAATCAATATTACTGTAATCTACTTTTTAGTGATCATTCTTACAATATTTATATATTCGTTTTCTTCTTGTAGACAAATTTTTAAATAAAATATTTATTGTTTACCATTTAAATAAATTTGTTTAATCCATTAATATATTCGTTATAATATAAAAATATTATATTTTAATATATTATAAAAATATATAATATTTTTAAAATTTATAAAAAAATTATAAATATGTTCAAAACTTTCATAATTATTAATATTTTAGAAATTTCTATGGATGTATTAAAATTTTTATAAAAGTTATAAAAAATTTGACAAGTGAGAGAAATAACATTGAAATTTTTACAAAAATATATACAAAAAAAATTTAACAAAAATTATAAAAATTACATTCATTTTTTTAGGCAAATATCCTATCTATATCCAAAAAAAAATGGCAAAATTGACACGAAATTTTCCACTTTACATATGGGGTAAAATTATCATGCTTGAATGACGTCATCCATCAACCCATATTCGCTTTTCTTTTTGCGTATTTTCCTCTGTAACAGGTGTTGATAGGAAGAAGCGTTAACATTACAGTCAAAGTCAAGCTCCCCATACAAATTAAAGAATGACCTTGCCTTCCCTAGTTCCCTTCTTTGTCATCATGCAAATCTCTTATACTCGTTTCTCATCCCTCATGAAAATAAAAGAATTAAAGAGAAATCTTTAGGGCTTTTATGCAATGCATTCAAGGTCATCCAAGATTTTATAAAGAAAAATATTTAAGAAAAAAACACACGCACACCCTCTACTTAATTTGTATTATTAAATACCACACCATCATCATCTGGGTCAAGTTCTTTGCATGTAAGCGTGACGCATGGTTAATTGGTTAATTAAGTTTTAGATTTAATAAGTTAATTTTTTGAAAAGTCCATCAATTTGAAAGCAAAAGTTGATCATAGTATATAGTCAATATAAAATATATATATATATACACACAGTTACGCTATTGTAAGATATATACATAATAATTTTAAAACTTAAATCATTACAAATAATTTACTATATCAATAACAAATTATCACTTATAACTGCTATTAATAATAATTCAATTATAAAATTATCAAATATATTTTATAATAACATGACTATATATATAGTTAATGGAAACAATGCAATATGGGTTTTGGACATCCATGATTTCACCCTTTAAACAGACATATTAACTTAACTACTACTATATCATTGACTTAATAATCTAATGGTTTTTGGGGCTTTTTTCCGTGTGACTTTCAAGTGGGAAATTGCTGACAACAATTTTCTTAAATTTCTTTCGTGTTATTATAACTTCAAAATTATGCAAGTGCTACTTTTCCACACATTAATTATGATACATAGAAACCACCAATATATAAGATTTTGATATGGTAAAAATGCTATAAGAACCTTAGAGGGAAAAAAATTATTATGTGGCAAACCACATAACTTACATTGATTGTCACATAAGAAAAAAAAAAAGAGAGTAAAAAATAACAAAAATGAACTTAATTTGGGGTTAAACAATAACATACAAAAAGCCCAAGTTATTTATGATGTTTATTTGTTTTAACTTCATATGAAAAAACCTTGCTCTCTTATGAAAATCCTTAAAAATGGCAAAATCATCATGTTATCAACCCTCAGCTTGTAACATTTAAGTTATGATGTCTTATATTTTAAATAATAATAAAGTTTCTCATCTATCTACAAGCTCAAAGAAAAAAAATTGTAAACCATTTCAAGGTATTTACAAGATGAGGGTTATGATGATAAAAAGTTAATATTTCTTTTGCCTTTGTAAATGAAAAAAATTTATTTTCTCACTATTAGCTAGTGACTATTACTAGCGGAAATACTATCTTATTTAGCAACTTAAGTAGTTGGTTAAAAAAGTTTTCTTTTTTAAATTAGATTTTTAAAATAAAAAATCATTACGTAAATTAAAATAATGTTATTAACAAATATCATGTCAGCAATGTTTTCATAGATGATTATAATTACTGGTAACAAAAAATAAAATTCTTCAAATAACAATAGTAACTTATAGTTCATTTATGTTCAATCTCTCAAAGGAGAAAAAAAAATAGCCATAAAAATTAAAATTTTAAAAAACAAACCCTAAGGTTCTTAGAATGTGTTCAAAAACAATTCTTAGAAAAAAATAGAAAAGAAATTTGGTAATAGACCTTTTCTTATCAGTTTTGAAATTGTTTTGGTTTTACATTCAATGGGCCGGACGGAAATGTGCACGGTTCACACGTTGAGATAGCGACACACAAATAAGGCCCAGTCCCCAGTAAGATGGAAATATACACATTCCTATCCCACATAACAAGAAGTTTGTTTTTATAATTTTATCCAACATATAATGTTTACTCATTAGTGTCCTTCAATTTTCAACCAGAAGACTTATGTGGTCCTTCAGTGCTTGTAACCACAACTTAAGAGAACATAGAAAAGAATAAAAAAGAAGAAGAAGAAGAAGAAGAAATTTTGATATAAAATTTTGTGATTAGGAAGAGGGTGGCAACTAGTAGGCTGATTTGAGAATAAATTAATGGTTTTATGGGATTTTCTCCAACAAATTACTTTGTCATTGTCAAAGAAACGAGTAATGATGTAGATTTCCAGCTACCAAGTTGGACAATGTTACAAGCATCAATTCAAAGTTCTTCTTTGGACTCCACACACATTGTGATATTTTTCATGATTTTTATTTTTTTTTAACTCTAGAATTTTAGTATAAACCATAATATTAAACTAATTTCATCCTGTTTTTTCTGAAACTTTAGTTTTTTATTATTTTTTATTTTTCAAATCTCTTCTCACGAAAGGGAAAATAGTTTACAGCAGAAAAAATAAAAATAAAAATTGGAAAAGAAGCCCAAAAGGAGTCGAATAATAAGTTTTCCTTTGTTAAAAAGATAGATGATTTAGTACATTGATTGAGCTTAAGCTTCTCCAAGTTGAGTGTGGCTCGTTTCTTTTTGTTGAGTTGACCACACGCAGAGTTTAAGAAGTATGGAACGATTCCATGGTATGCATGCCATGATTTAAAGGTGGATAATTGCCGGATAAAATTAACAGTTATTTTTACTAATGAATTATTCTTATCAAATTTCAACTCATTTGGATTTCACATTTTCCGCACGATCGAATACATCCTCTACAGGGATCAAGTGTATTAAATTCTAAAAACATTCGTGAATACAGTGGTGGCAATGACTATTTAGAAGTTTGTTTGTTTGTTTCTTTGATGAATGACAATTTATAAGTTATTACCAAAAAAAAAATGACAATTTATAATTTTTAATATGATTCTTTGGCTTGTAAATATTGGGCTTATTATCTTTGGACAAAACTGGACCGAAGGACTTTATTATAAGGGGATGGAATCTTCCCTTACAATATGTATACGTACACAAATACATGTATTGATGATCATTATTTATTTTTTTATGCGGTCTATTTGTGCAAGATCTCATCTCATGTGCTAGAGTAGAGGATAATTTTTTTTTCCCTTATTTCTAATAAGGAAATATTTTGTTTGATACGTTATTATTATTATTATTTTCTTTATTGTTAATTAGGGCTTGTTTACTGTTATTTTAATTTTCGGTAAATGATTTATATAAAATATATTTATTATAGAAGACGTTATTTTACTGGGTTGATTTATTATAACCATGACTTGGATATGTGCGTTGAGATATTATACCTAAAGTTTTGGTGGAGTGAGTTTGGACACATCCTCAGCAACTCAAGGAAATGATAGTCAGTCTATAGAAACATATGTAGTTAAGCCATTTGATTTGTGTATATTACTATCTTTTGATTTTTAATGCTCAACGTACAAGGCCCTAATTTGAAGCAAAGATGAGAACCAAAAGTATTTCTAAAACATAATGGCATGCTGACATATTAACCAAAAAAATGGCATGCTGACAAATTGTACTGTAGCTAGCTTACCCTCCATTTATTTTGATCTTGACATGTTGAGATAAGGCAGAACTAGGGTTGGCTTTCATTTTTCAGACAATACACACTTGAAAGCTTTATTAAACGAAATCAACAAGATAAAAAGAAAAACAAATCAATAAAGAGATATATATTACAAGTGCTAAATCGATATACTTATATTTTGAAAATACAAAGTTAGTTAGCTGAAGTAGAAAAAAGTGAATGGCCTGTTTTAGAAATATATTTATATATATATATAATTTTTATTATTCTTATGAAAGGGAGCAAAAAGATGCAGTAAATTTTTTGTTATCATTTCTTAATTGTATAATGTTCATTTTAGACCTTTAATAAAGACATCTTTGCAATTGTCAAATTTCTAGTCCCACTACCCAATCATACATATACCAAATTACAAAACAAGTGTACATTTAATGGACGGCTAGAAAAAAACAAACGGGAAGTTCCTAACCAAAAAAAAAAATTAAAAAGAGAAAAAAGGGAGTTATTTTCCAAATCTAGACGTGACAAAATCTCACATGACAATAAGATACTTTTTTTTTTTGCTGAAACATATGACAACAAGATACTTACGTTATAGTTTGCGTATTCTAGTGATATTGTGTCTCATCCATATCAGTGAAATTTAATAAAATTTAATAAAATAATAAATTTTAGTGGGTGAAACAAGATAATACACACATAGTAAAATACCAAACGATAAAAGTACATATATTATAACATACGTGTATAAATTGTTTGATAGAATTTGGCTAGAAAATGCAAAAATGTCAAATTTATAAATTTGTTATGTACGAGTATAATATGTTATGTAATAAAAATACACAAACAAAAATACAGTATATTGTATTTATTAAACTAAATTATTTTTTATATACATAAGGAAAAATAAAATATTATTATTATAACAAAATAATAATAATTTACAACCATGAGATGACATCAATATAAAAAAAAAGTTAGAGGATAAACAAACTAATGGAGCCATAACGAAGCTAGACTCACAAAACTAAAAACGTTTCTAAATAAATATTTAGTCATTTTAAAAAATTTAAACTAAATAGTCTGTATGTAATGTAATTGAAAAAAAAATTTATATACCTTGATTGAAAAATTTTATACAGGTTTTCAATAGAGATGATAAGGGAAAGAAATAGATATTTTTGCTGGGTATTGAAAAGTCAAAAATCCTAAATATGTTTATTATTTTTCCATTTAATAAATTTTTATTAAATATGTTTTTTTCACGTATTTTATACGAGATAAAGTATTATATGTGTTTTATAGTTTGCTTTTAAAAATGCATTTTGTTTTATACAATTAAAACTATTACGGAAAACAATTTTTTTTTTCAAAAATATGTACATATGTATATTATTTTTGTAATATTGACACCAGCAAGCTTCTACTGAATGTAAACAAAGTCAAAGAGATTGAATCAACTTAATAGACAGCTAGGGGCCAAATGGGGGAAAGGTATGAGGGATTGGTAGATCTTCCATATTATCTTAGCAACTAAAGTCTATGGAGATTAAGAAAATCCTTCGCGATTAGTAGATCTTCCATTTTGTCTTAGTTCTGGTGTGGGTTTAACCCAGCTCAGTGAGATTGAAATCGATTCCAATTCGTTCTTCATCAGTCTTAATGGAGAATATACAACAAAAGCTCTCGGCTCTTAATGAGTCTCTTAGAAGTTTGAACCTGGAACTGGTAGAGGAATCATGAGCCCTTGATTCAGACAAAATATTGGTTGAAAAAGTTATGGCAACAAAAGCTTAGAGGAGATTTAAAGTGGCAGAGATTGTTACAAAAATTTGGAGACTGAGGTGCTCAGTTAAAATGGATAAACTAGAAGAAAACACCTTTAAATTTCAGTTTGGATGCAAAGAGGACATAGACTACCCTTTTAGATTCAACCCTGGTCTTTGGATGGAGCACACCTAATCTTTAAAATATGGCCAATAATAAGGTTTTGAGGGAAATACCTTTCGATACTACTACCTTATGGTTACAAATTCACGACTACCCCTTGCCATCATTCATGAAGGGACGGCAGAGAAAATCAGTAGCAGGGTCGGCATCCTCCACTCGGTGACAGTGAATAGAAGATGTGTGGTTGCACATCGGTTTCTTCGGGTTGGTGTGGATATTTCGTTAAAAAATCCAATCCCTGCAGGATATTTCTATGAACGAACATATGATAATAAATTATAGGTTTAGTTTAAGTATGAGCGATTACTAGATTTCTGCTTCCGGTGTGGTTTTCTGGATCATGTCACTGGCATGTGCTGTTTCAATACTCCAGCGACCATTACATTTGCCATGGAGTCACGACAAAGGCTTACAGTCCATGGCTGAAGGTGGAAGTGGCCGGAACTGTTGATTTTGTGAATACTCCAGTGGAAGATGGTAATCGAATAAGAAAAGTCCAAAATATGAAAAATTTAGAATTGGTAGTTTTTGACCTAGGCAACAGTAGCTTCTTTGATGAAAGCTATGTGACGAGTCATATCGATTAGGGGAAAACAAACCCCTTGGAGGAAATTAAAAATGCACGTGACATGTGCTTTGAACTGGAGGCTCTGAACACTACTCTAAAGAGGCAACTATCGGGGGGAATGGAGGGAGTCAACGCAGCAATGCTACATCAAATTAGGATTTCAAATAATGATCCCTAACTGCTGGTTGAATGGGCTACAAGGTCCTACTCAACATAACCTTGTTTAATATTCAAAATAGAGAAGACTTAGCTGAGCTTCAGCCTAACTGGCTAATTGAGGTAGGTTTGGGCCCAGCCTAAAAACTCAAGCTCATGGACAAAAATAGATACCTAAACAGACCAGAGTGGGGCCCTTTAAACGGGCAGTGTGTATGGTGGAGATCAGTCCAAGAAAGAAATTGACTAAGGTGCTTTCTGGGTTGGGACATCTCACTGGGCCAGTTGAGGCTACGAAGAGAGTATCTAGGCTGGATGGAGTCTTGGCGTGTCTCATATAAGGAATTGAATAGCTATCCAACCCATTCCAAAGTTAAAATATTCACATCGAGATGGCAACCTATTCGCAGCAATTGGTTTAGAAAACTGAGTTGGGGTCTCCGATAAATGTGTTTAGAATATGTCGGAATGAGTCGGAAGATGGGAGAACCAAAAGCAAAAGCCGACGGTGGAAATTGGAGGCTCGCCGGAAAAAATGAAAGTGATGGTAAAAGGATCCTTTTTGCTTTCGCAAGTACTCAGGGACAGAATCCCAGAGTTTTTACACTGGGTCAATCATCCAGAACGCACTAGGATTTTCACTTGGCCAAGGAGGCTGGCCAAATCATGCTTCTTCCCTACCAATGAAAATCATTTCTTGGAATTGTAAGGGAGTGTGCAACGGGGATACTCTCAATGCTCTGAAAGCTCTAGTGAAAAACCATAATCCATAAGGTAATTTTATGATTGAAACTAAAAGTAACGAAGGGAGAATGCATGATATAGCTGTGAAGTTAGGTTTTGTGAAGTGGTGGAAGCTCGGGGTCTTGTAGAAGGTTTGACCTTATTGTGGAATGATGAGTTAAAGTTGAAATGCCTTTGGAGGATAGAGAGCTTGATGTGTTGCTTGGTTAAGGAGGGTAGCAGTAATAAAATATGGAAGCTGCTTGGGTATTACATAACTCCGTATAGGGGAGCAAAAGAGAATTTCTAGAAAAATCTCGAAAATACGGTCTCTAATTGGGTGGAGCTGTGGTTACTGGTGGGAGATTTCAATGATATTCTCAATGGTGAAGAGAAGTTTGGGGCAAAAATCATGTTAGACGACGATCCTTTCTGGGTGAATTCGTGCAAAATGTAAAGGCAATTGATCTGGGTTATATGGGGAAGAGGTTTACTTGGGAGAACCATTAGGTAGGAAGTGCCTATATTAAAGAAAGATTGGATAGGTGCTTGGTGAACAAAGACTAGCTATGTTTGTTCAGTGATGCAACTGTGCAGCACTTAGTGGTTGAAGTCTCAGACCACATTCCAATTTTGCTAGATACAGATGGGAGTAAGCCTTTTGGTAATAGGCCTTTTAGGTTTATTGAGGCCTGGACATCAGATGACCGGAGCCAAAAAGTGGTGAAAATGGCTTGGGATTAACAAATCAGAGGAGGGATAAAGTCTCATAGGATTCAGAGAAGGCTAAATGGCATTGCTAGAGCTCTCCGGGAATGGAATAGATATGGATTCAGAATAGCTCATAAACACATCAAGGTTTTAGAAAAGGAACTAGAGGAGCTTTGCTTTAATAATCATGGTGATCTGAAGCCTCTAATTCGGGTGGAAGAAGAACTAAAAATACAGCAAAGTAGATAGGAAACCATTGCTCAACAGAAATTTAGGGAATTATGGCTAGCTAAATGGGATAGTTATACTCAATTTTTTCATTCTAGTATGCTTAATCGGAGCAGGAGAAATGAAATACATACAGTTTTTGATGGCGAAAGATGGTTACATAATCCGGCAGAGATTTCTAGATACTTTCTGGACAATTTTAATGATATTTTTGCCACGGATAGCCCAACAATTCTAGAGGACATTGGAGACTTGGTGTTCAATCTTTTATCGAGGGAGGAAAATAACATTCTAATGAAAATTCCATTGGAGGAAGAAATAAAAGCATGCATCCACGCCTTACATCCTCTGAAAGCCCCAGGTCTGGATGGATTTCTGAAATTTTCTTTTGACATTACTGGTATACAATCATAATTCAGGTTATTAAATCAGTGCAAGAATGTTTCAGGATTGGGGACGTGACAAAAGGAATGAACAAATCGTTTATTGTCCTGATACCTAAAGTGTAGCAAGCAACGAAATTCAACAATTTCTGTCCAATCAGTTTATGTAACTTTACGTATAAGATAATCTATAAGATTATCACTCTAAAGCTGAAGGATTTACTCCCTAAAATGATATCTTCCAACCAAGGGGCTTTTATTGAAGGAGGTGGATAACAGACAATATAGTTTTGGAGCATGAACTAGTCCATAAAGTGAAGAAGTTCAAAAGGAAAAACAGGTTGATGATCGCAAAAATTGATCTAAAAAAAGATACGATAGGCTAGAATGAGTTTTTATGGATAAGGTCTTGAAATGTTGGGGGTTTTCAAAGAGCTTTTGGAGATTGATTTTCAGTTGCTTCAGCTCTGTTAATTATGCTATTCTTATTCAAGGTAGTAGTGTGGGGGAAGTGGAAACGGCTCGAGGTTTAAGACAAGGAGATCATTTATCCTTGTATCTCTTCATTTTGTGTACTGACATTTTGTCTAGATTATTGGAGGCTAACCTCGCAGTCCAAGGTATAAAGGTGGGACAAAATACTCCAGCTATTAGCCATTTTCTTTATGCGGATGACTTGGTGTTGGCAGGAAGAGCAAACCTGAGTTATGCAAAAGCTTTTCGAGAATGCTTTGACAAATTTTGCGGTTGTTCAAGGCAGCAAATGAATCGGGATAAATCAAGTTTATTATTTTCAGATGGCTTAAGCAGGGGAGGCAAGAGGCATATTTCTAAGCTATAGGGTCTCCATGGAATAAAAATACCTCCATCTATATAGGAAACAACCTTATTTTAGGAAAAAACAGAAGAAAGGAATTCAGCAAGCTTAAGGATAGAATCCAATCCTGGTTGGAAGGATGGCAAAGCAAGTTGCTTTCTATAGCTGGCAAGGCAACTCTGATTAAAGAAGTGGTCCAGGTTATCCTAGTTTATACTATGTCTACCTTCAAAATCCCTAAAGGAGAATACGACGACCTGGATACCATGGTTAGACATTTCTGGTGGGGTACTAAGAACGAGTCTAATAAGTATTTGGCTATGAAATCATGGAAGGGGATTTATCAAAGTAAAGAGAAGGGATGACTCTGTTTTAAAAGATTTAAGGATAAAAACTCTACTTTGTTATCTAAGTTGGGCTTGTTCGTGGCTAAAGGTGACAATAGATTGTGTGTGGAAGTTATAAGAAAGAAGTATTTGCAAACAACTTCCTTTTTTGCCTATGTTTGGAGGAAGGGGGACTTTTCGGTTTAGAAAGGAATTTTGAGCGCTTATCTTGTGGGGGGCTTGCTATAAAATTGGAAATGGTTGTCCGATTGATGTGAGATATGATTCGTGGCTGCTTGGGCAAGAGTCAAATATGGCTTGTTTCAAGGAGGGGCATGAAGTTGCTGGTGTGGATGGGGTGGCTAATCTACTCAACCAAGATCTAATGGCTTGAAATCTAAGTATTCTTGGGACTCTGTTTAGCAGTGAATATGCTTTAGCTATATCCAAAATGGAACTCATTTCAATTAGTAGTGAAGAAAAATTGTGTTGGCTAGAAATCGAGAATAGCAAATTCTCGGTTAGGAGTTGTTTTGATATTATTCAAGGATTAGAAGCTTCTCAGGAGAAGGACAAATTTTAAGGGCTTATTTGGGGGTCCTCTCTCCATGAGAAGTTAAAAATCTTCTTTTGACGCTTTGGATCGAATGTGCTTCCCACTAGGAAGAACTTGGCAAACCGGTTAGGGGGAGGGGATTCTATTTGTGGTGTTTGCAGTCTGGAGGAGGATACAATGAACCTTTTTTTGAAATGCTCGGCGGCAATAGCCCTTTGTTTTTCTAGCAAATGGGGGCTACATCTTGATGGCTTTGTGGGGGACAACATTAAGGATGTTATCAAGCAGCTGAATGTAATCAGCAATGGAGCTAAGCATAACCCTTTGCTATTGATTATGTCTTGTTTGTGGTACTAAATATTGTATTTGAGAAATGACTTGTTATTTCATGGTTCTTTTGATTTGCAAGTGACAGTTAGGAAGTTTGAGAACTCAGTGGAGGAGTTCCTCAATGCTAATAGTGGGTGTGAAAACTCCTAGAGGCAGTGGTCTAAGTTTGTGGAGATCACCTGGGCCTGGTCGTTTGTTAATTAATATGGATGCTTCGGTGGAGGGAGGCCAATGTGCTTGGGCTATGATAGTTAGAAACAACTTGGGCAATCTGATTTACTTAGCTTTTTGGTGTGGGGAGAATCAATTCCCTCAACTGGCCGAATGTAAAGACCTTGTCTAGGCAACTAAGATTGCAATGGATATGGGCTGGTTCGAAATTGACTAGAAATTGGATGCTTAAGTGGTAATTAATTAAGTGATCTTTGACGTTGAGCCTGAGGGGTGGGAGACCAGAAATGAAATTTGTTTTCTGCAACATATGTCCAAAGATTACAAAAGATGGTCTTTTGAATGGATACCTCAATTAGACGATTTGTGTGCCGATGTTGTTGCAAAATGGGCGAGGGTGCATAAATGTTTTGTTTCTTCTTTTGACTTTTTTGTTACTATTGTTCCTCATGCTATTTTGAGTCATTTTGCAGCTGAAAGGGCCAGGTTCTCCTCTCTTTTGTAAGCTGCTTGGAGCTCTTTTTGTGCTTATTTAATAGCAGGTTTATTCACCAAAATAAAAGAAAACTTAATAGAATTAGGTACATAGAGTGATCGATAAGCTACCGTAACCTTTACAAAGTCAAAGTCAACTCAACTATTCCATTTTGGACCAAACACATTTCCAATACCGACAGCAGCCTCCGGCACCTATTGATTTTGCACATTCTCGTTAAGAAATGTATTTTGTAATTATGCAAATATTATAAATTTAAAAATATTTATTAATTTATTATTTTAAGCATGTATTGATTTAGTTTTTTAAAAAAATATAAATCAAAAAAGTTGTTTACAAGTTTTTTGTTTTAAAAAAAATAATAATTAGTTTATTATTGATTTAGGTTTAAAAAAAAATTATAAAACAAAAAGTTGTTTGCAAGTTTTTGTTTTTTTAAAAAGAAAGTTATTTTATTTTTTAAAAACTAAGCCAAATTTAATTTATAAATTTGTATACATCAATAATTAATTAACGAAATTATAAAATAATTTAATAAATAAGTTAAAATTTATCTGTAAGAAAGTTTAACGAGTGTCACGTTCACGTGAACTAAACTTCATACAGATACAACACTGCACCTGAACACCATTTCAACACGATAAGTTGCGAGGTGTACCCCGAACCTATCCCTCACGGACAAACACCAAAAAAGCCAAAGGGCTGTCGACCCTCGGTAAAGACCATTTTCAAAATCAATAAAAGAAGAAAACGACCCTCAAAATGTGTTACTTAGTGCAAATGAGAGAAAACCATATCAACATATAAACCCACTAGTTTGTCTGCCGGCCTTTTACCCCCAAATCCAAAGTAAGAAGAAAACAGAGTGTATCTGTTTCCTCTATTTGCTTCGCCAACTCAACTGCCTAATGCTATGCTATGTGTAACTTTCAATTTCTTCAAACGCCATAATTGCAAATACCATTATTAACGCTTTTAAACTTATTTAGCCGTTTTTTTCCAAGTCACCGACAATAATGAAAAACGTTTCGAGGAACAAATTTTTGCATTTGTTTTCGACCCATGGTTGATATGGATGTTATGCTCGACTCTAAAGTGTTGTTGCTCGATCAGCTGGTTTGGGTTTTACCTATATCACCATAGAAAACCTCAACGATATGAAAGTTTCGCCCACTAAATCTGTATTTTCGGATGGTGGGTGTTCGATGAATTCCGAAAACTCCATAACCCTTCATCCTCAGAAACGGAGCTTTTCTCGGGTCGTTAAAGCTGTGTTTTTCGAAACTATTTTGGTTAGTTCTTTTTTTTGTTTTTTCCATTTTGGCTTCAATATTTGGTAGCGAATTTAGTTAGATTTTGTCGAATGCTTCTGCGACGACGATTCTCATTATATATATTTTCTTTTTCTTTTTTTTTTTCCAGGCAAGGAGAGTTCGTGATAGAAAAGCGTATTCCCAAGAAACATCTCGTTCAATTAGCCGTAGTTTCTCAAAGAGCAGACAAAGATCTGTGGATTCCGACAGCGATTTCCAAGAGATCAAAACCAAGATGGGTATGTTCCATTCATCATCATCATTACCGAATTCGATACCGGAACCCAAAATTTCACCAAGAAATTCGTCCGAGTCTGTGAAAGAAAAGTTACAAAAACAGAGGAATCATCAAGAGCCTGCTACGAAGACTTCCTCTGGATTCAACTCCGGCATGTACTTGCTTCTCATAAGCCTTACGGTCACAGTGTTGTGGGGCAGGATTTGTGCGATATTATTCACATCGATTTGGTTCTATTTCCTTCCATGTTGGTCTCCGAGGAATCACCACAGGCCGGAAAGTGTGAGAAAGTGGCCGGAGAGAGAATCGAAGGATTGCAAGAAAAGGGTAATAATGGAAGGGCTGCTTCAAAGGAAGCACAGCAGAGGGCATTAAAGTTTTGACGTGAAAATTCTTTGTTTCGTGCTTGATGCATCTTTCTGATCTCTCTGGTTCGCAAAATTAAAGTTTTGTCTGAGCCACAAAGAGACAAGCACGTGAGTTTCTTGTAACTTTGTTCTTTAACATTTCTAGGGGAGAAAATCAGAATGTTCTGTTTTCTTTTACTTGCTAGTGTTCTTATATAGTTCGTAGTCATCCTGAGGAATTTTAAAAATAATAATAAAAATAAAAACGAAGAAAAAGCATGCGATATTGCAATCCATGCTACACTATTTATTTATTTATTTATTATTAATGCTTTGATTTTGGTGAATATTCTGATACAGAACGTAACTTGGAGGTTTTTTATTTAACTTGGAGAGTCAGATATATAGTACGAGGATAAGACTAAACTAAATGGAAGTATCTTAAACCATTGAAAGGTGTACTGTTTTTCTTTCACTATTACATTGGTTTTTCCCCCAATAGGCTTTAGTGTGGCAAAACGTGTGTGTGTGTGTGTATATATATATATATATATATATGTATATATATTATATAGAGTAATTTTCTAATGGAATTTTTTTTTTTTAAAAAGTACATATATAATTGTATATATTTTCTTCTTATTTACACACTAGCCTTTTAATTATTGCTCCAACAAATAATAAAAAGTCGCACAAAAATTAATAAAAATTAAATGTTATTTTATTAATTAATTTTCTTTGATGGGTTTCAAGAGCCAATATTAACCTTTCCAAAATTCACTGCCATGTGTTACCACGAATACCCAAAATTATTCGCCTTTCGAACCCATATAAAATATATACGAATTGCAAATAGATCACTCTAGAGCATTTTCATGAATAGGAAAATATGTTATATAAGTAATAGAGATAATGTTTTAAAGAAGTTGTTTTTCAATGATGCTGCTTAGAATTAATGTGAAGCTAATGTTTTTTGCCCATTTTTATGTTTACTTTTAAAAAATTTGTGAAATATTATAAAGTTTTTAAAAGATTTTCATTAAAAGTTAAATATTTCATAAACAAATTATATAATTAATTAATATTATAAATAGCTTTGGAAAGCTTTTGAAAATAATTTTAAATTTAATTATATATTTATGTCATTTAAATATAAATAATATCAATTTATATACAACATAAAAGCAATTCATATTTACTATTAAAAATGTTGGAGTTGCTAAAAGGCTTTTGAATGACTCTCTAGTGGTTGAGAAAATCTTTCACAAGCATCAAAAGTGGTTTGGCTGATTATGAATGCAAATGAGGTTTAGGGCAATGTATTAAAAAAAAGGTTGAATGTTTTATTTAGCTTCTGAAATTGTCCAACATAATTTAATTATTCTAACTAATCAAAGGGAGTTATATGATTGGCAGATTTTATTTGGATATATACAGGAGAATCAATCATGATTTAACTCTTATTTTTTATTAGAGGATGTACCATTCTAACGATGTATAAATTACATCTCTTTTCCATATTATATACCTATATATTTTATATAAAAAAAAAATCATTTTTGAGTAGAATTAATCTAGATTGAACTGANATATTTTATATAAAAAAAAATCATTTTTGAGTAGAATTAATCTAGATTGAACTGAATTATTATATGGATAACAAATACAAAAAGTGTTAAATGATTGATAATGTTTTTCAAAAAGAAACTGGAATATAGTTATGGAAGATGTTCTACGTGCTCCGGGATACAGTGCAAATGTGGGTGGCCAAGGATCAAGGTAGTGTTGCGGCCAATCAATATATGATATTGATAATTTTTGTAAATTTTATTTTATATAGAATGAATATTATTAAGAAAAAAAAACATTCGTGGAAAGTTGCGAAGCTAGAAAGATCTTATCTTTTAAAAGATGTTGAATTCTTAAATGCATTAAAGAAAAAGCACACGTTAATGCTTTAACACCCTAACCAAAAAGATGGTTGGAAATTGGATTTGCATAAATATGGCCATTTAAAATTAATTAATGGGGATCGAATTGCTTAAATGTGTATCTGCCACGTTGCACTGGTTATTGTTTGGAAGTTGAAACAAACGGTAACCTCGTGAAACTTTACTAAATATTTATTTTCACAGTATTATAAAGTTCTCGAATCCTGCCATTAAAATCCGTTTTCAAATTAAATTCCCTAAATCTACAGATACCTCCTAGTTTCGTGCTTGTCAAAATCATCTATAAATCTTATCCTCTGTCCGAGGACAACGCAAAGTTGCAACTTCTTTTTAGGTGCAGGGAGACCTACAAACTAGAGTAGATAAGATGTTAGGGCTTTGTTTAGCATGGTTTTTGAAAATTATGTTGAAAATTATGTTTTTGCCTTGTAAGACTCAATAACAACATTTTATCAAAAAAAAAAAAAAAGACTCAATAACAACTTTTAAAGTACTTATAAAGATTTCTAGAAAAAGTTTAAACATTGAAAATAATTTTTCACCAAAATCAGTAAAGTAGTTTTGATAAAGTGTTTATGAAAAAACCGAAACAAAAACTTATCCAAAACAAAATCCAAAGTAGAGTACGAGAAGGAAAGTAAGCTAAAAAATCCATTATCAGACAGAATAATTTTTGCAATTTTGTCTTTCAATTATTTTGCTTATGGATAATAGTAGATATAAGTCACGGGTGCTTGAGAAATACTTAAAGTTAGGGTCACTTTTACATTGAAATTCCCAATATTCTTTAGATAATAACTTTCAAAGGTTTTTGTTTTTTTTTTTTTTTTAAAAAAAACAAATGTTGGTTTAAAATAAAGATTAAACCATTATCTGGCATAAATTTTATTTTTGCTTTTGTTTTTTCTTAATTTTGTTTATTTTTATTTTTTGTTTTTCTATTAGAGCTTTTTAAGAAAGCTATTCTTTATTTTACTTTGGTTAAAAATGTTGGATTTTGAGTATTTGGCTAAAAACTTATAGGGAAATATTAGTTTTTCTTTGATTTTTAACTTGGTGGTCTTGATTTAGTAGGAGCAAAGCTTGATATTGTCTTGCTTAAATATAAAGAAGAGAGAGAAAACAAAGTTTGGGTGTATTTGAATAATAACTAAAGATGAGAAATAAAATAGAGACGATACTTTTTTTATTTTTTATTTTTTTAGAAAGAGAAGAAAACTAAGACTAGAACTTCAAACTATTCAACCTAACTTGTTAAAATATATAGGCAAAGCAATACATTGTTTTACATAATAGAAAATAACAAATACATATAAAACCAATAAATATTAGCAAGCATTTTGCTATGGATTACTACAAGTAATGAGTCATCTTAGAGATTTGATGGTCTACTTGAGTTGCTTAAAATAGGGAGATATTTTTGATCTTATTCAAGCCTTATCTCCATTGCTGCATACATATGCTTTATCGAAAAAATTAGATGCAAGTATCTGATTTTATGTGTTAAGCTTCAAATCTTCTTTGATGATTGCCTTGGTAAAATCATTTGAATAAAATCTTATGGATGAATCCGAAGGTAAATCTTATGCTCAGCTCGGTATGGTTGAGTAAAAGACTTAGCAATTCTTAAGAGTTTGTTACCATTGAAAGTTCAGGTGCTTGTTTCAGAATTCTGTGTATTGGCTCGCATATGCAGTGTAAATTATCTTGTATATTTTTTTGTCTAGTCCACTTTGTCCACTTTGTTTGGCTTGGCATTAATGGTGTAGGACACCGATGTCTCAATTATTTTATATTTGCTTTGTTTATGTTGCATACATGGTTGAAAAAATTGAAAATATCCACGAAATTTCGTAGATATTTCGTTTTTTTTTACATATGGAAAATATATTTGGGTTCTAAAAAAAAACTGGTGAAATATCCATAATTTTCGTTGATATTTCTGAAGTTTCCACGATATTTCCGCGATATTTCCATCGAAATTTCTATGAAAATTACTTTATAATCTGGTTAAAATTTTCATAATTTCCAAGGAAATTTTTAAAATTTCCGTCGAAATTTTGAAAATATGATATATTTTTATAAAATAATAGAGCATTTTTTAAAATTATAATTATTCATTGATGACATATTTTAACTAATGTCGTATAATTAGGCGAATTAAAATTTGAAAGTAAAATTGAAACAATTAGAAAAAAATATAAAATAATGATTATAACTTTAAAATAAATAAAAATAGTTATAATTTAAAAAAAAAAAAAGAGGATTATTTTGGCATAAATTTTCAACAAGTTAAAAAAAATAATTTGATTGAAAGTCTAGAACTCATCTCACCTAATCATATAAGATATAATTTATTCCGTAAAATATCTACAATTGCTGAAGAAGAATGTATAAATGTTTAAAGAGTAATTGCTGAATAAACAAGCTCTAGCAGTGCTGATTGTTTTGAAAAGATTATGAGACATCCAACTAGAACTCCTAGTGCTTTTGCCTCTTCCAAAAGTACAGGTTCATAATTTTAAACTATTGATCATAATTCTGGCTTAAGTGGGGATATCAATAGATGCTCTGGTGAAGTTAGAAGTGGTTACGGAAGAGAGTCACAAATTCAACAAAGATTGAATACATTCACTAGTGAAAAATATTACACTCATGCAACTCAATATGAGGATCATGAAAGTAGAGAATGTGGGTAAGGAATTGGTGCTATAGGAAAAGATTATACATGTAGAGAAAATGGTACAATGGGAATGTTATAACAAGTAAATGAATATTTTTTCTGCAAATTTTGGACCAATAAGAATTGAAGGTTAATACAACCATTATTTAATGGATGGTTATGGAATATCATCAAGTAATAACTCATGAATACATTATCAAACTCAACCATCAGAGTTAGCAGTTATGAACATAGTTAATCAACGTCATATTCATATCATGGCTATCAGCAAAGACAATCATGTAAAATATTAGATCCATATGGTTGACATGTTAACAATTACATGCCAAATTATCAAGGAGATGTGTCTTTTGATCAATATTTCTCTCAATACACAACTAGAAATGAGGATGAGAAAGAGAGTAAAAATTTTCAACCACCAAAAAATTATATGTGGTATTGATTCATATTTAAATAATTATGTAGTTGTATTATTATTTTGATTAATGAATAATTTATTACTTAATTAATAATATTTTTGTTCCTATCAGCGATTACTATAAGTCTCTTAATTATAATAAATATGATTTTAACTCAATGTTTTTTCAATTTTTATAGTTAAATTGATAAAGTATCTAATAAATAAGCATATCCTGAAGTTTCATTAAAAATTTTCATATTTTTCTATAAATTTTCGTCATTTTTTTCATTTTTTTATCGATATCGATATTTTGTCAATATTTCTGTATTTTTGATCTTCGATATTTTCTTCAATACCAATATTTTCATCCTTGATTGCATATAGTTGTCTTGGACCTTGTTATCTCAAACCTTTTTGTCTCATACACTATTGTTTTGAACATTTGTCTCAATTTTTTTTTTTTGTGTCAGACATTCTTGTCTCAGATATTTATCTCAACTTTACTGACATGCTTCATTTAGTATGTGAAAAAATTGCTATCTTTAAACAAAAAGCTCTTCTAAAGACATGAAGTACTTCCAAAAAAATATTTTAATATTTTTAAAAGCAACTTTTAAATCTTAAAAAATATTTTTAGTTCTTCAAAAACTATATTGAATAGGGCTTAAATTTGTTTAATTAATTAAAGCTAATAAAACTGAGCTTTCTAAAAGCATAAAGCAAAAGTTCACATTTTTGCCAACTGAATTGTCTCAATGGAACACCTTTAAAGGTTAATGAGCCTTACATTTTAAAATATAACTTCTTCTTTTTTGTGCGGACATTTTAATTTTTAATATATTATTTATTTATTTATTTATTTTTTTTGGGCTGAGAATTAGCCATATTTATTCTACTGATTGTATACAGTACTTCATTTATAAGTTTTGAATGCTTTACCTGTAGGTTTGGACACAGAGTTATGGCCAAACTTAAAACCCTTTCTTAAAAATTAAAAACATTTACTACTCATAATTTAATATTTCTCTTGGGATTTTGATATGGGGATTCTTAAGGAAATAAAATTTTATACTTATTAAATTTTTAGAATTCAATGATATGATATGATATGATTTCATTAGATTTATTATGATTATATAACATTGTTAATTTATTAACAATTAATAAAGTGTCATATTATTAAATATAAAAAGTTAATTAATAAATTGAATACTTATAACATTGTTAAAAAAATGTCGAAATGGGAATTAAAGGCATGCGTCATCGAATAGGTTAAGAAAATTAAAAAAAATAAAGAAAGTGGTTGATGCATGTATTAGAGTATCTCTAATGAAAAGTTAATATGCTATATAAGCAAATATAAATATTGTTTAAAAAAATACATTTAAGTGATAATGTATATAATGAATGTCGAGTTAACAAGACTTAAACATACTAAAGTGAATATCTACTTATAAAGACTCTGGTAAATATTGCTAAATTTCTTAAACAATAATTTTTGAAAAAAAAATCAATTTGTTCAAAATTAAAAATATTTAATAAAAATATATAATTAATTAATAACTATAAATAATTTATGTGTATTTTACTATAAAAATATTTTTTAAATAATTTATTCATTAATGCTATTTTAATTTATACAATATTTATTTATGTGTTATATATACATCAATCTATATATATATATATTTTTATTAAAGATGCCCTTATAAAGTTTTTATCTTGGATGACTATTAAAAGAAAATAAAGGTTATTAGAAAGAAATTAAGAGAGATGGTGTGCCTTTATTGAAAAAGTAGGAGAAGAAAGACAAACCTGACTTAATTTAAAATTAAAAAAGAAAAAAAAAACCTTAATTTAAGAATCAAATATTGTTCCTTTTTGCATGGAACACTTATTGGGACATTTTTTTTTTGCTGAACTTATTGGGACATTTAATAAGACTGTACGCAACCCTGGACATGTTTCTCAACCTACCCCACCAATATTGAGGGAGGTATTAGTCTTTATATTCACAGGTTGCTTGTGAGTATGGGTTTTGAGTTTTGTCGCTCTCCTTTTACTTGTTCTTATCTTCTTATTTTTTATTTTTCCCCTTTCAATCTTATACATGTGGTTTTGGTATGTAATTTTTGGGGGTGGTGTTTTAGTACCTTTGTTTTATTTTTCATTATCCGTATATGTGTCTTTAGATGAGAGAGTTTTATTTGTGTATATTATATATATAGATCAAAGAAAGGGAGAATTTCAAATACACTTTCTGTGGTATTGTATAATTTCAAATTGAATTTCGTGATTCCATATAAAGCATAAATATTTTTCACCGTAAATAAAAATCTGTTAAAATTAATAACGGAAAAGTAAATTGGTCTTTTAACAAATATAATATTTTTTTAAATTTTTTTTTCCTATATTATCATATGATGACGTTAGCAAAATGCTTATGCTGACATCATCATCCTCTACCTTCAGCCAGGTCTGCACGACCCGTATTTCAGGTTCGCAGGTTGCGCGACCCATTTGACGACCTTTATCTCACTCAGTTGGTCTCTGTTTTTGTCCCCATTTGAGGGGTTTTGATCCACGTTCAATTTCCTTTCATATTTTAATACCAATTTGGCCAATTATAGCCGAAAAATACAAGCCCAAGAAAAGAAATTATTTGGCTATTAATGTTAATAAAAACTTTAGTTTCTCAAGTTTTCACATCTAAACAATCAATTAAAGCCATGAAGCATACTCAAGATGCATCATACAACCATACCCAAACAGTAATTTCAATCAAAACATCAGTATTACAAAAAAAAAAAAAATTTATCAATCGGTTGCATAAATCCTAAATGCAAAATCAGTACATAATCAAAATCAACTTGTTATACACAAAGAGGAGAGGGAAAAAAAAAGGAGAGAAATCAGAGAAAGCTCTAAGTTGAATTAACCTTCTTTTAGGATGTGAATGTGGGTTAAAGAGCTTTTAAGTATTGTTCTGAAATTTAGTGTTTGATAGAAAAATTTTGTCAATATTTAAGACAAATAAAAGATTGCGTAGTTGGGGACTAAAAAAAAATTTAAACCAAAAAAATCCGGATTAAACGCTAAATTTTCATATTTAAGACTAAAAAAATTATATGTTTATGTACAAAGAAAAACAAAAATTTTTTTTAGATGAATATAATAAAAGAGAGCTTTTGAAATTGCTAAAGTGTAGTCCTAAAC